>ML782498.1:346835-362228 GCA_009831015.1 Picea engelmannii
AAAGAGATAAAGGACATAACAGTTGTTGATTCATTTTATGAATGATAGCTTTGTCTTCTTCATAGATTGAATTGTTATATAAGTTTTCTGCATAATAGGTTTCCCTTATTGCAGAGATTTATCATCGTAAGATTGTTATGATTTTCTTTTATGTCTTGTTTGTCCTATAACATACTTCAAGAAGCAGCATAGATGATCGTTTATGAGAAGCTTAAGGACGAAACGGTGTAAATTTGTTCCTCCAACCAGCTTAAGAAGCAATCATACACAGGGCAGACTTGGAGTGTTTCCAGGTCAATTAGTTAGTTGTTTACTGTTTATATTAAGTAGTTTAATATAAATGATAGTTTAGTTAGATTTATATTACATTGTTTAATTTCAGTAATATATATTAGATTGTTTAATTTCAGTAGTTTGTATTTCCTTTTCATAAATACAAAAATCAAAAAAGAGATTCTTGGTTGTCTTAGGGCTGCGAATACATATGATTTTTGCAGGTTTTAATCAAATCTATAGGTCGTCCATAGTGTATATTTGTGAATAAGGAATATCATAGCTGATAATTAGATAGTTGATTTGAGTTATTATAATCATAATTAGTATCTTGTATATATAATAGTTAGTAGTTTATATAGTTAGATTAGTGTAGCTAGTTTAGTTTGTTTTATTAGTTTCTAGTTTCCTTCATTTTAGTTAGTTTCTTGTATTCAGTTATAGTTTAGTTTGTTCTAGTTAGTTTAGTAAGATTTCTTAGCTCAGATCATTTCTCTTCGGTTTTCATAGGAGACCTTAGAGCGGCCAACGAAGTCGTTAAACTCATCAGGGTGGTCCATTCCAAACGGCTTGGGTTATTTAGACAACCCCGGACCTGTTCCACTCTCCCAGTTGACGGACGGTCAATTTCTCCCGTCAACACCTGGGAGGTTCACACCCCACCTGAGAGAAACCTGAGGGAAGTTCACACCCTGCCTATGTATAGCCTACGAACTTGCCTGTCAAGTCTGCACCCTGCTACACTGTAGCCTGCGAGAATGCCCAAGAAGTTCGCACACTGCTCCACTATTAGGGTGAGGGAAGTTCACACCCTACTAGTGTATTTTCCTGTGAGAATGCCAATGAAGTTCACACCCTGCCTTTGTCTAGGGTGCGAGAATTTCTATTCCTAAAAACACCGGAAGTTTTCAGTACTACAGTTCGCACCCGGCTAGAGGCGGGACCTACGAGAATGAAATTATGTTTGCACCTCACTTTCGTGACTCCATGGCTCTGATACCATGTAGAAATTTCGATACAAATTAATGTATATTCCTACGATTCTCCTGATCTAACATGTTCCGCTATTGTTAAATAAAAAATCGCTTCTACTATTACTTTTGCGGAAGCAATTTAAACCACGATCACAACCATAAGCACAAAGTGAAATATCAATAACACATAACACAATAAGTTTTACCGGGAAACCGTAAAGCTAAAAACCCCAACTATCATATATTATGTATATCATGAATCATGAAACAATCTCATACAAAACTCCAATCCAAGAGCTCTTAGTACAATACAATCATCTCACACTGTCATACACAAATTAGGAAATACATGTGCCAATTCTCGTGTCCAGATAGCCTGCCTCCTTTGCACAAACTCTGCAATCCGAATTCTCACAATGAATCGAATGAATTTCAATTGGCTCGTTTGCACATTCTCATAAGCATATTCACTGCATGTGTGAACAAATCACAACTGATAGCCAAACTATCCCTTTCACCTGTTATCTCAACTGGATCTCCATTGGCACTGACATGCATGTAGTTAACCGTGGTGAATCTTCAGTTGCATGTGAATTCACTGATTAACTGAACTCTCACTAGTGCATGTTTAGTTACAACTAGTACAACTGATATTAACTCACTTAACTACACTTATAATTCTGTTACAATTCCAAATCACTTGATTATGAATCAGATAATAGATTAATATTTATTGTCTAATTTAATTAAGGGAAAAGTAAATTAGACACTTGTTTCTTTTTGACTTTTCAACACTCCCTCTCAACAAGAAAGGCATTATCCTTCACCCCAATCTTGTCTCTATGATATTCGAATTTGCTCCTGGTGAGCGCCTTCGTCAGAATATCTGCATCATGATCTTCCGTAGGAATGTATTGAAGCAACATGATCTTTTGTTGCACACAAAATCTAAGATGACATGACCAAACATTTTCTATGCAGTTAACCAGCTAAGTCAAGCGATGGTTAATCCTACCAAACTCTTTTGGAAGGCAGGGAAGCATGTCCTGAGATATCTGAAGGGCACATCTGAGTATGGATTATGGTACAGATAGACAGATGAGGTGAAGTTGCATGTCTTCAAGGATGCAGATTGGGCAGGCAGCCCAATGGACAGAAAGACCACATCAGGAGGGATCTTTAGTTTCGGATATACAGTTGTTTCTTGGTACAGTAGGAAACAGAGATCTGTGGAACTTAGTTCAGCAGAAGCGGAATACATGGCAGTGAGTCAAGCTGCATGTGAGGCTATCTGGATGAGGAAGATCTTGGTTGGTTTGTTCGATTCTCATTTAGATCCGACAATGATTTATTGTGATAATCAGAGTTGCATTAAACTCTCGATTAATCCTGTGTTTCATGACAGATCTAAGCATATAGATATCTGGTATCATCATCTCAGAGATTGTGTGTGGAATATTATGTTGCTTCAATACATTCCTACGGAAGATCAAGATGCGGACATTTTGACGAAGGCGCTCACCAGGAGTAAATTCAAAAGTCATAGAGACAGGATTGGGGTGAAGGATAATCCCTTTCTTATTGAGAGGGAGTGTTGAAAACTCAACAAGAAACATGTGTCTAATTTACTTTTCCCCTAATTAAATTAGAAAATAAATATTAATCTATTATCTCATTCATAACTGAGTGATTTGGAATTGTAACAGAATTATAAGTGTAGTTAAGTGAGTTAATATCAGTTGTACTAGTTGTAACTAAACATGCACTAGTGAGAGTTTAGTTAATCAGTGAACTCACATGCAACTGAAGATTCGCCACGGTTAACTACATGCATGTCAGTTCCAATGGAGATCCAGTTGAGATAACAGGTGAAAGGGATAGTTTGGCTATCAGTTGTGATTTGTTCACACATGCAATGAATACACTTATGAGCATGTGCAAACGAGGCAATTGTAATTCATTCGATTCATTGTGAGAATTCGGATTGCAGATTTTGTGCAAAGGAGGCAGACTGTCTAGACACAAGAATTGGCACATGTATTTGCTAATTTGTGTATGACAGTGTGAGACGATTGTATTGTACTGAGAGCTCTTGGATTAGAGTTTTGTATGAGATTGTTTCATGATTCATGATATACATAATATATGATAGTTGGGGTTTTTAGCTTTACGCTTTCCCGGTAAAACTTATTGTGTTATGTGTTATTGATATTTCACTTTGTGATTATGGTTTTGATCATGGTTTAAATTGATTCTGCAAAAGTAATAGTAGAAGTGATTCTGTATTTAACAATAGCGGAACATGTTAGATTAGGAGAATCGCAGGAATATACATTAATTTGTATCGAAATTTCTACAGGTTATACAAATTTATTCTTAAACCAATTTCTGGATCCCTGAAACTTTCCACAAATACTATAGAAAAACCTACTTTTATACCAATATGATATTCAAACTTCAATGGATATTCCATTGGACATATCGTCATAATAGATCTAATAAAATATTGAAATCTTTATTGTGAAGCTTAATTTTCTTTAGATCTCTGATTCTTTTATCACTGGTTTTCCTCTTAAAATGTATGAAATAGATGAAATGTGAAAAATACAGATCATAAATAAATACTCACACACCATCCATAACTAAACACAAAACATAACCTAGGAAACCTAATACAAGAGAAAACACAACTAGAGTGCGATGCCACTCTACTCCCTTTTCTTCAAATGCAAGCATAAAGAAAGAGACACTTTCTATGGAGTTTCCTTTTGACACAGTGGCATGCATTGCTTCTATGAAATCTTCACTCCTCTTTTATTCTCTCAAAATACCACTCCTAGGTTCTCTTCTCAACTATGGAACAAACACATTGCTAAAGAATGGAACCCCTTCTCATCTAGGGTACATAACAAGATGGTGGACATGGATATTTGCAATTCTTCCACATTTTATCCATATTATTTTCCATTTGTACCCTATTTTCATCCATATTCTTTTCCATATATTCCCTATTTTGATACATATTATTTTCCATCAAATCATTACTTTTTATTGACTTATTACTCAATTCATAAAATTGGTTCTCCAATTTGGATAACTGATGAAAAATCTCTTATCTTTCTTCTCTTCAACACTACAGTTCTGATGAGAATTATGTGCCAAGTGAAAGCTATGGTAACTTTACCAAAACTTGTTAATTTTTGGCCCTTTCCAGAGAGAAAACTTGTATGGAATTTTATGTGGTTGATATTTCATATATATTTTTGAAATATTTACCTAAAATAATATGGTCTATTTCATTTTCAAAGGAACTAATGGCACTCACTTTGGACTTACCAAGATTTATATATGTCACTTCTACCAAGAACACATGTTTGAGACTAGTTTTAGGACTAGTCAAATAACACTAATTTCCATAGCATATATCTCAGAAATTTAAAAACTAAAAAACATGAAAGTTTTACCACCTTTACTTTTTTTTGTCTCCTCGATACCATGAAACTTTTATGGTCTAATATCTTTCCAATAAATAATTATAGAGGAAATTTCAAGATGATTCATTTGAAATGGATTTAAGACCTAGTCACAAACCCTAACTTCCATAGGATATATCTCATAAATTGTAATAAAACAATATCAAAAAAATTTACCACATGTACCTTGATATGTCTCCTTCTAATCTTGAAAATTTCATAGTCTGAAACTTTGAAAAAAATTATGGTGAAAATTCCAAGATGACTTTGTTGAAGGAGAAAAACCCTAGGATCGTATTCTTTAATCCCAAATGTTATGAACCAATTGACTGAAATAACATAAAAATAGAGAGAGAGAGAGAGAGAGAGAGAGAGAGAGAAGTAAATACACACATTTATAAATAGATAAGAATTAATTTTAAGCCTCTTCAAGGGGGAAATATCGTTTTACAATAGACAAATGTACAAGATGAGATTATCCCAAAACTAGGTCTTCTTGGTGTATATATAGGATATTGAGGATACAATTACATTTAAAAGGTATATCTAGCAATAATAATATAAAAATAGAAATAAAACAACTCAATATATATTTCTTTACATGAGGATTTTTCTAGGGGATTAACAATTTTCTTAGGAGGCCCATTTTTGGACCAAATTCACTCTAATTAGTATGGTGGATATTATAGGCTACCTGGAAATTTAATCATATTTTTTGGAAGGAGAGTATTTTTACTATGTGTTAGGTATTATATAACAATATTTCCACTATATAAAGTTAAGAATGAAAATCTATTAAGACTCTTAGTCTAAGAGATCAATAAGCATTATGTGAAGATTTAGATGTGCAAGTTTGGAAGGAATTGTTAAATTTAGTAAGTCTAAATCAAATGTTGAATGGTATGTCTATAGAAAAGAGCCTCGAATGTTTTGATGAAAATGGATTAGTGGTGAATTTTAAGCAATTACCAATGATTGTGGCATGGGGGATTTGGCCATCAAGGAAATCTTATCTCTTCGAATATATATTCATACTTCATTTACAATGTTCAATTCATAGTATCGATATCATCAAGATATTTCCTCAACAAAAAATAGAAAAGTATTCAAGGATAATTATGGAAGATCATATATATAAATCAATAGTTTGTCTATACTTTTATGGATTTTATCAAGGGGAGCCTTAGGTATATGGTGCATGGGGGTATAGTTCATCTTCCATATACCCATTGGATCAAATTCAAGGCTGTATTGGGAATAGGTACACAAATATGCCAAATTTATTGTCCTAAAATTTCCCCTTAGACTAGTAGTAGAAAAAGGGCCCCAAAAGGTATATGTATTTATGAATTCTCAACTTGTAATTAATAGGATGAAGGGTTCATATCAGTGTGAAAATGTTATCTTAAGAACAATTCACAATTATATACTTACCATTCAATCTATATTTTATGGCATTTCATATCAACACATATGCATCGAAAGGATCTCTCATGAAAATTAATACATATGTGAAGGGTAATTAACATTCCAAGGAAATTGAGGAAAATTCGATTCTTTCTTATTATCGCATAGTGAAGATAATATGTCTATGATTTAAGATTTGTTTGCATTCTAAAACAATATTCTAGTGAACAAGCCAATCCTCACAAGAATATGTATTAATCTGAGGTGTTCTATCAATGTCCCAAACGATTCATTATCTAGGTCTAGTCTTCTAGCACCACCCTTTTTTTCTAATAGATATTTAATCATGTTGAAGTCCCCTCCCACAACCAAGGGTTGTTTTTTCAAAGTATTACCTAAGATGTTTAACTCATCTAGGAAATATCTCTGTTAACTTGGGGCTTGGGGTCCATATGGGTTTGAGACATACCCATGATCACTTGATCTTATTACTTTGAATTTTAGCATAAGGATCCATTGACATGTTGAGTAAGTATTGATATCCAAAGTTTTTGGATCCCATAGAATGTCTAGTCCTCCTAAGGACCCTTCAATTGAAATAACTTATACTTCACATCCTTTCCACACTTTCTAAGGTATCATTCTCATTGTTCCCTTGTCACCTTTTGTTTCTTGTAACATAACTAAGTATACTTTCTCTTGGCCAGTCATGTTTCTAAACATCCAATGTTTAGATGGTGCATTAAGTTCTCTCACATTCCATGATACAATATTCATATTTAACTTTTTTGTTGGGAGGGAAAAAAATTATCGGGAAGGTGATCCAGGTGGATATTGGTGGCCACCCACATGTTCCAAATTCCAACTGGTTGATCTTGACAATTTTCAGTTTACAACGTTTCTTTGTAATGGGGGAATTTCTTTGTAATTGTGGGTTATTCACTTACAAGGCTTTCTTGAATCCCTACAAAACATCCAGGTGGATATTGGTGGTTGCCCACCTATTCCAACTGGCTTATTTTGGAATTGTTCATGTCAATACATCTTCATAGTTGTTTTGGGGCTATAAATAATGTTGTCTTGTCTTTCCATGGTCAAACTCTAGACAGATTCATAGTTTGATAACCTAAATTTTAGTTCTCTAAAATACCTTTTGAACGGGCTATCACATTCCTAAAATGGAGATTGTATGCAAAAGTTACGACCCTAGGAATTTAATGTACTAACTTACCCCAATGGGGCCCGCATGACTTTTGGCACTTCATATCCTAGGGTTAGGTTTTTGGATGTCTAGGGTTTTGGAATTCATTTTTATCATAGAAATTCATTCAAAGCCTATTTGTAATCATCTTCTTGTGAATGAGCGTAGCTGTCACATCTATTTTCAGAGATAAAGTTGCCACCATTCTAGCAAGTATTGCAATATGTGTTTTTATAGTCTCTGTACATTTCTTTCATTAATAGAAATCATGTATTGTTGTATTTATCTATTTCTGGAAATTTTTATGTGTATTTCATTGTAATATCTCTTCTTTCATTTCGTTTCAAAAATAATCCAGATCAGTGGTATTGGAGCAGGCTGCTCTTGATCAATTTTCAGTGAACGTCCCTGACAAGGTCTGAGTAGAGCAAGTTGGATATAGAGCTTGTCTCTCTTAAGGAAAATCACTCTCGCACACCCAAGAAACTCTCTATGGTGGAAGAAAATAAAAGCAGTGGAGAAGACGATTATATTATCCTGTTTCTTGAGCAATCTCTCACGCGACAAAGGGACATAATGATGGAGAATTTTTCCCACATCCTTCAATGTCTGGGGATAGAAATATGTGTCTCTTCATCAAGTGACCACCTTGGAGGAACCTCTCCCTTCAAGGTACAAGTTAATTTTGATATTCCCATATTTTAAGGTCAGATAGATGCAGATGCCTTAGAAAAATGGTTGAATCTGCTAGAAGTTTGTTTCTTTGTTCACAATTTTTCTAACAAGGAAAATATCACCTTCGCACTCCTCAAGGATCTCCCCCATGTCAAACATTGATGGGAAACTTACTGGGAGAAAAGTTCCACAGAGAAATATGGAATATATGGGGCCGAACCCACTAGGGATTCTTTTGTGGATGCAGTCAAGGAACAATACTACCATGTTGATAAGGTGTACATGATATGGACCACACTGTGGCAACAAAAGAGCCAATTAGTGTCATAGTTCACAAATAATTTCCATACCTTGCACACCAGGATGGGTATCAAAGACTCCGAGCGACATCTAGTTATGAAATATGATGGGGCTCTACATAGGTACATCCAAACCGAAATGGATTTCCTAAACATCTCATCATTGGGAGCTTCCTATCGATATGATGTCAAAATTGAGCAGAAATTTAGGCACTAGAGAAAACGGGAGTTCGGTTCTGCAAATATGCAACAACCAAAGCATGGTAAAGAGGGCCTTAACCAACAACCTTCTAAAAACTAGTCCAACACACAAGAAAATAAGGGTAAAGGAAAGACAAAGAATTACACTAGAAAATGGTGTGACTTCCACAAAATCCCCTGGAACAACAACAATGAATGTCACTCGAAAGAGTCATTGGTGGTCGAGGTCAAATACATGGAGTCAAAACCTGATTCAAAATCTGATCAGAAAACAATGAAAATAGAAATATCATTGACTTAGACCCTACTACTACTATCGCGACCGAAACAATTCAACCAAAAGAAATAGTAGATCCTGAAGAGGGGGAGCACCTCTTCTAATCACAGATGTGGGTGAAGTGGACCCCATTGCATTTCATTGTTGATAGTGTTATCCTTAAGAAACTCATCTCAGTTGAGGTCATCAAGTAGTTGGGGTTGTTGACAACACCACACCCGTAGCCATACAACATTGGGTGGCTTCACTAGGGATGAGATCTCTATGTCAGCGAGCATTGTTACCTGTCCTATGGAATCCATCCCTTAAAGGATGAGGTAGTGTGTGATGTTTCCCCTCTAGATGTTTGTGATGTTGTTTTGGGCCAACCATATATGTGGAAACATCATGTTTTTTATGAGTCTCGACCCCATTGTTTCATTATTACTCTAGGGGGGCATCTCTACAGGATACCAAAGGTAGTTTCGAATATTGTTCCACCAAAACAGTGGCACAAGGTAATATCTCATACTGCAAAATTCACACTCTTCACAGACTATTCAAAGGATGTATATAGGGCCACTACAACCACTACAGACTCAACACCTTCTATCCAGAAAAATCAAATTGCAGAAGAGAAAGAAGATATTTTTTCTTCACCTACAATGATGCCTACACAATTCCCCATCAAGCCCAGAGACAATACGTTGCTTGAACAGATTCAACCCCTCAAGAAACAGGTTCATGATATCCTTCCACGGACCAAGAAACACAACTTCTCCAATAAGGCATGTATCTCACCAAGATTCAGATTCAGAAAACGATTTTCCCTCTTCCCCGTGAAATCAACAAAATGGATACCATTTCTTCCTAAGGGGGGAGAATTTATACAGGTGTATATTGGTGGCCACCCACCTATTCCAAATTCTAACTAGCTCATCTTGATAGCTTTCAGTTCATCATGTTTCTCTGTAATGGGGGAATTTATTTGTAATTGTGGGTTCTGCACTTATAGGGTTGTCTTGAATCCATACACAACATCTAGGTGGATATTGGTGGCCACCAACCTATTCCAAGTGCCTTATTTTGGAAGTTTTCATCTCAGTACATATTTATGTACTTCCACGACCGTTTTTAGGATCTAAACAATGTTTTCCTGGCTTTCCATAGTCAAACTATAGACAAAGTTAGAGTTTGATGAAATAATGTGTATTTCTCGAAAATACATTTCCAACAGGCTATCACATGCCTAAAACAAACATCATATGCAAAAGGTACGAACTCAGGAATTTAATGTACTAACTTACCCCAACAGGGCCCACATGAATTTTGGCACTTCATCTCTTAGGGTTAGGTTTTTCGATGTCTAGGGTTTTGGAATTGATGTTTATCATAAAAAGGCCTTCAGAGCCTCATTGTAATCATCTTCTTGTGAATGAGCGTAGTTGTCACATCTCTTCTCAGAGATAAAGTTGCCATTATTCTAACAAGTCTTGCACTTTATATTTTTATAGTCTATGTACATTTCTTTCATTAATAGAAATCATGTATTGTTGTATTTATCTCTTTCTTGAAATTTTTATGTGTATATAATTGTAATATATTTTCTTTCATTTCATTCTGAAAATAATATGGATCAGAAGGAAAACAACTTGGCCTGAATCTACCAGTAGGGCCCATATTTCCTCTATTTTCTATTTGTGAGGATTTTTGGCTATTTTCCTTTCCTCTTCCAGAATCTTTCTCAAAAGTTTGAGGGGGTTGGTTTTGATGCCTAGGTTTCCAGTGGTGGATGATGGGGACCCCTGGGTGGCTCCCACCATTGTTCTTTTTAATAGATCCATTTGTAGCTTACATAGTTGGTGAATAGGCATGTTATTTATTATTTTTTTTCCATGTGTTTCTCTTGGAGTTGTCATATCCACCTTGAATTCCTATGGATCCATGTCTTGTGTTTTTTCTTCTTTGTCTATAGGTCCTGGGTATCTTTCATTTTTTCTTCCCCTTCTACCAACTACTCTTTCCTCGGATCTGAGGTCTTTCTTGTTTTCAATATTTCCTCCTGTGTTGCATCCATATTCTTAGTGTCTTCCTTCTGATCCTTTGATTTATCATACTCTATTGGTTCACTAATACCCCACTATAAATATTGGAATCTGTTAGCAATGTTCTATTCTAGATTCATACTTGGTTGTTTAGTTTCCCTTCTACCTTCCTTTCTTTTTATTTTTATTTTTTAGAAACTCTCCTAGCCAGTTTCTTCTTTTGATTTGCTTGATCTGTTTGTTTCATTTTGGGGGTATTTCCTCAAAAGGTGTCTGTAAATGTGGCACTTTTGGTATCTAAAATGGATATGGTCGTAGTCCATGGTTTGAGTGAAATCATTGTCTTGGTAGGAAACTATGATTGACTCCAACATGGATCCTACTACATTCATGTATACAAAAATTCTATCCTAAGAGATGTACCTAGAAGATTTGGTGACTTCTGAGACATTGATGAAAGATCCCAGAGTGTTCCTAATTCCCACCAGAGTTTCGAGGTCCCATAACCCCTATGGGAAATGAGTACATTATGATCCACATTAGTGTTTTGTGGAACCTTCTTTCTCTGGGGAAAATATCTCTATCCATTATTGCATGTGAAGGATTGCCTAATTGAATAAATACTACCCCTCCTCAAAGGATTTGACCCTATCTATTGTCTCCAATAAAATGACTATAAAAATCCTTTATATCCGAGCTAAAGTTCAATTTGACCCTTCACCTTCCAATGAGACTTTAACCAAATATGTAGGCCTTTTTTGAGAGCCACATCCCCATGAGTTTCTCTATAAGTGCATGGTCCTTCATTCATTGGATGTAGTTATCAATGCTTGTTGATGTGACCTTAGATATGGGGTTTCCATGTTATTTCACCAGACATACATTGTATATCAACTTTTTCTCTTTTTCCTTTCTTAACCCTTTATTAGTCTAGTCATGTGGATCTATCTATCCTTCATATGTCCCTACCATTTATACATCTCCCCATGGTTCTAGAATTCTTGTTACGACATCCTTAAAGGACTTCTTAACTGTAGCTGACATATTCTCCCTAGTTTCTAGGATTGGAGTGTGTTCTGGCATCCCTTCTTGGAACCTTTTGTCACAAATATGTACCCTCCAAGAACCCCCATGACAAAGATCCATGTATACTTACCATGTGTAGAATCCTAGGCACTCACCATGCACCTTCTCCATCCATCGCTCCTCCTCCTATTATGTCGGTATATATACTAGTCTCCTTTCATTTTTCGAGGTTTTATGTTTATCATGAAAATATTTATATCAATTTATTAAACTATTTTATTTTATTCATAGGCAAAAAGTGTCAAGGCATGTTAGTCTCTACCAATTCAAGGAGATTCTATTTATTCAGGTAATATCATATCAAAACATTTGATAATAGTTGATAATAATAAAAATTACCATGATCCAGGTGGGTATTGGTGGCCACCCACCTATTCCAACTGGCTCATCTTGGAAGTTTTTGAGTTTGGCAGTTTTCTTCCTAGTTTTTGAGTCCTGAACTTTCGGGGTCATTTTGTGGCCCTAAAAAACATTTTTAGGGATTTTCGTTGTCACATTGTAGATGGGGTCAGATTTTGGTGGCATAATGTTTATTACTTGGATATACCTTTCCAATGGTCTATTGTGCACCTAAAATAGAGACCATATGCAAACGTTATGACACCGAGAAGTTGAAGTACCAACTTACCCAAACGGGGCCCACAATGCTTTTGGCGCTTCATCCCCTAGGGTTAGGTTTTTCGATGTATAGGATTTTGAAATTCATGTTTATTATAAAAATGATTTAAAAGCCTCATTGTACTCATCTTATTGCGAATGAGCATAGCCATCACATCTCTTCTCAGAGATAATCTACCACCATTCTAGCAAGCTTGTTTCAGTCTACATTTTACAATTTAAATATATTTCTTATTTAATAGAAGTCAAGTTTTACTATATCTTTGTTATTATTCACTCTGTCTCTGTGTTGATATTATAAATCTGAGTTTTCATTTTGTTCCTCTCATAAATATGGATCAATGGTATCAGATCATTTTGTTCCTTGTTATTTTTAGTGCATGTCCCCAACGAGGTTAGGGTATAGAGAGTTGGGTCTCAAGCTTGATTCTCTTGAGGAAAAATTCTCTCACATGCCCAACAAACCTTCCATGGTGGGTGAAAAAAAAGATGATGGGACAAGAGATCCTTTTAAAATGTTTTTCAAGGAAGACCTCAACTGACAGAGGAACGAGATGATGGACATATTTTCAAAAATCCTTCGGCAAATGTAGACAAGTGACACATCTACCTCAAGTGGAGGCACTGGCCCCTTCAAGGTGTAGATCAATTTTGATATTCCTATATTTGAATGTCAAAAATATGTGGATGTCATAGATAAATGGTTAAACCTTCTAGAAGGGTATTTTTTTGTCCACAAATTTTATGATAGAGAAAATATTACATTTGTTCTCCTCACGGTCATCCCCCATGTCAAAGATTGGTATGAGACATTTTCTGAGCAAAAGGAAATAGAGGGATCCACATTATTTTCATTTTCACCCACTTGGGGTTCCTTCAGGAATGCTATTAAGGAACAATACCACGGTGTTGGAAGTTATGACAACTTTTATACAAGATGGACCACACTGCAACATGAAAGATACCAAATAGTGCCAGAGCTCACCAATGTCTTCCATACTTTTTGCACCAAGATGGGTATCAAATATTTTTAGCAACATATATGCTCAAGTATTGTGTCAGTTTCCATAGATACTTCCAAATAAAAATGGATTTTATGTACATCTCATACTTGGGCATAGCCTATCGATATGCTGCCAAAATTGAGCATACGCTTAAAAAAAAGATGTGATAGTTTGGGTCTGGGAACCCCTCACAAAAAAAGGAGGGAAAGGGCAGCCCCAACCCATAGAAAAAATGGAAATAAAATATGGAAAGCCTCAGGACAACCATTTTAAGCCAAAAACAAAGAAGGACAATGGAAAGATGAAGAAAGATGACGGTAAGTGGTGCGACTTCCATAAGAGCCCCTGGCATAACACTGGTGATTTTCACTGAAAGTAGTCATAGGTGGCGGAGGTGAAAGTCTCTAAATCAGATGTAAGATCCAACTCAGATTCTGAACCAAAAAATGGGAGATGATTTATTGACAAGGAACTTAGTGCCACCATTTCTACCACTAAGATCCAGCTCGGTGAACTTGATGAGCCATAGGAAAGCAAGTGTCTCTTTCATTCATAGATGTGTATGAAGGGTACTCCACTGCACTTCATCATTGATAACGGTGGCTAGAAGAACCTCATATTAGTATAGGTCATCAAGTGGCTGGCCCTACCAACAACTCCACACCCACAACCATACACCATCGGATGGCTCTGCCAATGAAGTGATATTCGCATCAACCAACAATGCTACCTATCCTATGACATCAAGCCCTTCAAAGATGAGGTATTTTGTGATGTTTATACCCTTGAAGTTTGCGATGTTATCTTGGTAAAACATTATTTATGGAAGAATAATGTTGTATATGAGTCTAGGCCTTGTAGTGTTATCATTACTTTGGACAAGATATTGTATAGGAAACCTGAGGTAGTCCCACCTACTTCCATTTCCTTGATCTCTGCCAAGAAATATAGAAAGTTCATCTCTCAGACCGATAAGTTTGTCTTATTCATGATTCGATATCAAAGTGAGAAAAATGTTGTAACCACATCCATGGACTCCACATCTGATCTCTCCATGAAGCAGAAGCAAGTCGATAAGGTTGTGGAAGAATATAAAGACATCTTCTCCTCACCCACCGGGGTACCTTGATCCAGATTATTTTTGGAACGAAATGAGAGCGGAAATATAATAAATAAATTTACAAATATATATCATATATCCAATAATATGACATAAATATATCATAGATATAACCATAAAACATAGATACAATAATACACAATTTCTATTAATGAGTGAAATGTACAAAACTGTAGAATTACAGAGTGAAAGACTCGCGAGAATGGTGACAACTTATCTCTGAGAAGAGATGTGACGGCTAGGCTCATTCACAAGAATATTATTGTTATGGTGAGTCTCCAAAGTAATTTTTAACATAAATAAAATACAAAACCCTAACCTCAGAAGATGACAATCCAATAGGTTTGTCGACCCCGTTTTGGGTACTTTGGTGTATCGAATTCTCAGAGGTATAACTTTGGCATACAATCTTTGTTTGGGATCAACGATAGCTCACTAGAAAGGTATTGACGAGGAGCTTCATTTTTTGGAATTAATCACTCTTTCTATAATTTTTGAGGTTACCAGTCGCGAAAAAACATCGTTTAGGCCCTCAAAATGGCCCTGGAAGTTTAGGCTTCGAAAAATTGCTAAAAATAGAGAATTGCCAAAAAAATGTTTTGAGTTGGTTGGAATAGGTGGGAGGCCACCAATATCCACCTGGATCAATCCACCCTCCTTAGGAAGCAATGGTATCCATTTCATTGAGTTCCCGGAGGAGAGGGGGAAGTGTTTGTTGAATATGAACCCTGGTGAGTTGCTTGCCTTGTTGGAGAAGTTGC
>ML782499.1:0-55559 GCA_009831015.1 Picea engelmannii
AAAAAATATTATTAAAAAAATGTAATGTAAAAAAAGAATGTGAAACATTGATTAATATATATACATGCACCAGATTAGATCTATCTTAGCTTTGGATCTTTCAAACACCGTGAGATTTGCATCTCAATTTCTTTTTTGTTCCTCCCAATGCTTAATAGATTCAAAGTTAAAATGGATCTAAATAGTATATCTCAAGTCCTTTCCATCATGTTTACTTTCCCTTGGTTCCAAAGATGCATACTTCTAAGAAGAACTTGTAACATTTCCTATCTCCTTTTGTTAGACTATCTAACTAAAGTTCAGATTGTACATTCATGATTTTGCAATAGTTGCTCATATTTGTTTGTATGTTTCCTTGTATATGTTGGCCATAGTAAGGAGTAGGAAACATGATTCCAAATGCAGCTTTGGAGAATAAGAATTTAGTTTTCTTGCTTGTCTCCAACACATTGACATTTATCATGCCGGTTTGTCTCCAACACATTGACATTTATCATATCGAATTAGAGATTCTCAACCATGTCTTAAAATGGCAATGACTTGTACATCATTGACTCTTCAGGATACATACAATAACATGTTCAATATGAAACCCTACCACAACTGCAGCAGATTTGTGTTTTAATGTGTAGATTCAACTGCTGGTATGATTACAGGAACTTAGAATCAGCACTGAATTTTCTTCATCTATGTTGAGACTGTCTAATTTTCAACGACCAGAGAACTGGGCTTATGTAATAGCCTTTATAAGGTACTGTCCCAGATTAGAACCAGGGGTGGTTTCATACTCTTTCGACTCTGCAACTGATGCACAATCTATCAAGATAATAGATGCTTCTTCATTCCTAAGAATCTCATTTATACCATATCTCGATACAATGCAGAAAGTATACTGTTCTGCAGCCATGGAAAAAAGTACACATTCCACGACCATCACAGACATTTATGTTTTTACTAACTCTCATTATGGCAACATCTTTAATATTATATTCCACATAGAAGTGAAATAATGCATACCATTTCAACAATCGTATCTTTAATGTCTTATATATCCTATCTAATCCGAAAACAAATGGATGGTGTTTCACTTAGCTTCCAGGTAGAATTCAATTGTCAATATAGGCTCCTCATTGTGCTTGCCTTACTTTTGGAGAAATGGCACAAACACCACACAAAGTAAAGGTGATACATACTTGCTAGATGATTAATTTCATTTGCTTCTTCATGGCTCATTGTAAGTTCAATGATGAAAATGACTAGGTACTAAGCTTGAGGAAGAACTGGCAGATAAGAAGCCAGCGAATCTATGAAGATCAAAATTATCTGGCCTTGACAATCTTCCAGAAAACTTTATGATTCATGGTCATATAGCCCATCCATTCTCTCAACCTAGTCCAGTAGTCTAACCAGGCTGTATCTTGCAGAAGAATTTTGGCAACATGAGAAGCCAATTGTATAGCACTTAGCAAAGTTTCCTTTTCATCTTAGATCCATTATAATTTGTAACATAGCTGTTCGTCGCATTTTAATTCACAACAGGAGCCTTATCCAGCAATGCTTGCAGAGCCTTATATATTTGAGCCATTTTAAGCTCCCTCCTCACAATATTGTTAAAAATTTCTTCCTATTTCTTTGTTCAAACCCTCATATTAGTCAGATACTCTTTTGCCTTTTATCTAAGTCACATAATGTGTATAATCTGTAGAACAGACATGTACGATCGTGAAAATTGTTCAGCAAAAGGTGAATTCCATACTACTATAAGGTACGACAATGTTTGGTATTACTTGCCATGGCCACAAATTCCAACAATGGCACAACCCCATACATAAAATGACGGTACTGTCCGGTATCTCTCAGATTGATTGACAGTCTAATATTCTTAAGATGAATGCAATGGTAAAGTCAATGTGATTACTATATCTAGAAGAGGTGCAACAGTGAGTACCCAAACTATCTGAAAAGGAACTCCCAGCTTCTGCTCCTAGTCGTAGTCATGAAGAACAAAACTAGTGTCAGGGATATAGCCTGCCCCCTTCATCTGGCAGGTCAAAGTTTCCAACTTTGCATAAATTTCTTCAGTTTGTGGGTGAAACCTATCTCCAACTATGAACGTGTGCATTTTGTTCTTTATCTCAATCCAGCTTTGTCCTGGCTCCTTTTTCACCTTCCTAGCTCTCATCAATTTTCTCACATTCTCTGCTTCATCCCACATACCAGCTGCAGCAAACATGTTTGATAGTAATACATATGTTGCAGAATCCTGCGGTTCCAACTCAAGGGCATATTCAGCTGCAAGTTTGCCAAGCTCTATATTGCCATGTACTCTACAAGCACCAAGCAAAGTCCTCCAAATCACTGCTCCAGGTTTAAATGGCATTTCATGGATAAACTCCTCAACCTCATACAAGCATCCAGCACGGCTAAGTAGATCAACCATGCAAGCATAGTGCTCCATTCTTGGTTTAATGTTATGGTCACGACGCATGGAATTAAAGTAGTTGCAGCCTTCATTCACTAAACCTACATGACTGCATGCTGAGAGAATGCAAATGAAGGTGATGTCATTCGGCTGCATGCCGACCAGTTGCATCTGCTCAAAGAATCTCAGAGCCTCGTTGCCATGTCCGTGATGGGCATATCCTGCAATTATTGCGTTAAATGATACAACATCCTTCTCAGGCATATTCTCAAAGACCTTGTGTGCTGCATTTATGCTACCACACTTTGCATACATGTCAACAAGAGTATTGCCAACAGAAACATTCGACTCGTATCCAGTTTTAATGATGTGGGCGTGAACCTGTTTTCCCTGTTCCACAGCTACTAGGCTTGCAGATGCACTGAGGACACTTGTATAAGTAAAGTGGTCTTTATCCATGCCACCAATTTGCATTTGGAAAAAGAGTTTCATAGCCTTCTCGCCTTGTCCAGTCTGGCCATATCCTGCAATCATTGCATTCCATGAGATCACTTCTTTGTCAAGCATATTGTCAAAAACTTTTTGTGCATCTTTTAAATTTCCACATTTAACATACATGTCAAGAAGAGCATTCTTAATAAACAAATCGGATTCGAACCCAACTTTGACGACATGGGTATGAAGCTGGCTGCCCTGCTCTAAGGCTGCTAGGCTAGCCGATGCATTTAGCGCAGTGGCAAAGACAAAGTGATCCATTTCCATTCTCAACTGCTGCATTTTGCAAAAGAGATCTAAAGCTTCCACACATTGCTCATTTTGAGCATATCCTGCAACAAGTGCAGTATATGAAATCACATTTGGTGTAGCTATTTCCTTGAATGCTTTCTGTGCAAACTCCATATTTTGACATTTGGCATACATAGTAACAAGGGAATTCCCCACAAAGACATCCCACTCAGTGCCACTTTTGATGACATGGGAATGCATCTGCCTACCCTGTTCTAGAGCTGCAAGGCCTGTGCAACCTTTGATAACACTAGCAAAAGTGAACTGATTTGGCTTGAGGCCTGCTAACTTCATTTCAGTAAAGAGTTCCAGGGCCTCTTCGCTTCGCTCATGCTGGACATATCCAGCAATCATGGCAGTCCATGAAACCAAATTTGGATCGGGCAATCCATCAAACACACAACACGCGTCCTCTACATTCCCACATTTTACATACATAGTAACAAGTGCATTTGCCACAGAGACGTCTGCTTCAAGTCCAGCTTTGACGATGTGGCCATGAACCTGACTTCCCTGTTCCAGAGCTTCTGGGCTGGCGAATGCAGTGAGGACACAGGCAAAGGTAACAAGGTTCATCTGCACTCCTACCCTCAGCATTTGAGAAAAAAGCTTGAAGGCTTCCTCACCATGACCATTCTGAGCATAACCACTAATCATTGCAGTCCAAGACACAACATTTCTTTTAGGCATATTCTCAAACACTTGCTGTGCATCCTTCATTTTTGCACATTTTACATACATGTCAACTAGTGCACTACCCACGAAAACATCTCCTTCAAGAACCAATTTGAGAATGTGAGCATGGAGCTGCTTACCAGGTTCTACTGCTGCTGCCCCGGAGCTAGCATGGAGAACACTGGATAAACTAAAACAATCCGATGGTATACCCTCCCTGTTCATTTGACTGAACAGTTTCATGGCCTCAATATGGCATCCATCCTGAGCATATCCGGCAATCAGGGTAGTCCATGATACAGCGTTTCGTTCAGGCATTTTGTCAAACACTTGGCATGCATCAACCAGATTCCCAGATTTGGAATACATAATAACGAGGTGATTTGCTAGATAGAAATGGCACTCAAATCCATATTTGATAATGCGGGCATGGAGCGTCTTGCCCTCGGACTGGGTTTTCTTAACCGCACAAGTTTTCAACAGATGGGCTAGCTCTCCCAATCGTTCCTCATCATTCCGTAAGTTGGTTTCCATCACAGTGGTGGCAAGTCTTCCGTTTTGAGCATCCAACAACCGTATGTTAGAAACATATTTGTGTGCATGGCAAGAACTTAATGAATTTGGGAAGAGAAGTAAAGATGGAGTTTTGGGGAGCTTCTTCATCGCAGAATGTGATATCGAATGCCATAACATGGAAGTTTTATTGTGTCAAGCTCTAAACTCTGTAAACATATTTATTACAATTTGGCAGTCCCGATGATAGATACCCCGGACTCTAATCTGCGAGGCCTCCATGAAAATGGGATTTCCTGCTGCTGTTTTTCTTGGGGATGGGTATTTAAATATATTGGAGCTACACCTGCCTCTGAAACTATTGAACTCTCACAATGCAGTAAGTTTACCTCTGCAACAATCCAATACTCTGACGAATATGACTATCTCGTGGCTTTTGGAATAGCATCCACCATTAAAAAATGTCCCCGCTTTCTCTTCTCTCTACTCGGAAATAGATATATGCACAATGTTTAGTGTTAGTACTCTGTTGCAAAACTATGGTCGGGAGTCGAGAGAGTTCATGATAGAATTGGTGTTTACAAAAAGTTAAAAAGTAGTTGACTGAAAATTCTCAAGAACTTTTATTCTAGCCAATGAATAACGACTTTGGAATCACCCAATACGTGGATGTGGAATAATGACAAGTGATTTGCTAGCATGAGAGTAGCCCATGCTCCCAAAAGTCTCGCTCTTGTATTGGTTCCTCTGCCACAATTGAAGGTCCATCTTATGATTGTAGCATCCAAAGTTTTTAGTACACCACCTGCACCACACAAGCTTCCATCTCTTTGAGTTGCACCGTCAAACCATGCTATTGCAGAATTCTTTTGATGAATGATCAATATATCTCTCAGAAGTCTATCATTCGGGAGTGTACTGGCTCTGTTTTGTAATGCCAATGTCTTATAAATCACTGCTTGAATTGAAGGGTTGGACTCTTCAAAAATTGTTTCGTTACGTTCATTCCAAATGAACCAACTAATAAGAGTTGCTATCTGAGTAGGGATTGTCTTTTCCTCATACCAATTTTTAATGCAATCCGACGTGGTGTTCCCAAACCAACACCTTTTTAAGTTTAATTCTTTGGTTAATATATTCCAAACGGATGTGGAAAATGGACATTGCTTAAAGAGATGAATGATATTTTCTGAATCTAGTTTACAGAGTGGACAGTGACCTGGTCCTTCCCATCCTCTTTTCTTCAAAGAGTCCCAAGTTAGTAGTTCTCCTTCCATAGCCAACCAGATGAACAATTTAATCTTTAATTGGATTTTCCACTTCTAGATGGACTGTCTCCAAGTCTCCACTTTCGACAAACTTTTTGATGAAATTATGCTCCAATAGAAATTTTTAACAGAAGGAGATCCAGAATTATCTCCTCCTATCCACATTAATTTATCTTCAAAATCTTGGATGATAGCTCCAGAATCAATAAGCACCCGCCTGAACTAATCCCATTCATTTGCAATTTCGCCCGTGAATCCCAAATCACTACTACACATCCAATAGGAGGATAATAATTGATCATCTGAATGTTTCTTGGCTTGTGCAAGAGTAATAATATTCCTTTTTTTTAAAGCAAACGGAATATTACTAGAGAGGAAAGAGTAATTTCCCAGCCCTAGGATCTGATCTTTACCCAGAGCGATGAACTGGCCTGTCCCTGGATTCCAACTTAAACCGTGCGTAATTAAGTGAACAGTTTTTAACAATCTGCTCCAAATTCTAGATGACGCATTCTGATGGAAGGAATGGGATCTAAGCTAATTTATCACTGTCGAATGTGGGAGATACTTGTCAAGTATAACCCTGTGTCATATGCCCTCGCCCATTAATACTCTCCAAAGGGTGTTTGCGGCCAATGATTTACTAAAATCAAACATGTGAATTCCCTAGCCCCCATATAACTTTGGAAGAGTAATCTGCTCCCATTTACACAAATGCATTTGGTTAGAATCACATTTTCTTTTCCAAAGAAAATTATACATCAATTTCCTCAGAGTATTCAAGACAGAACAGGGGACAACAGCCAGAGACATCCAGTATATAAGTTGACTTTCTAGCACATCTTTCAAAAGGATGAAACGTCCTCCTAAGGACAACCATCTATAACACGAATTGTGAATCCTTTTTTCCATCTTTTTTATTAACCAACCCCAATCTTCGATACGCTGCACTCTCGACTTTAGAAAAAACCTGAGGTAATTAAAACCGGAATCCAGCTCTGAGAATCTAAAAGGAAAAAGTGTTTTAAAGGGCATTAGATCTTGTTCTGTCAGTCCAGCTTGATGGAATGTAGATTTTGTTCCATTAATTTTTAAGCTTGAGGTCAAACAGAAAAATTTTAACACCTTATCAATCTCCCACCACTCCTGCATTGTAGCATTTATCATTATGATCACATCGTCGACACACAGTATATGTAGAAATTGTATTGTCATGGACACTTTAATACCAGTCAACTTACCCTCTCTTTGACTGCCTTTTAATAAGAGATTCAGTCCTTTCATAACCAAAATGAAGAGTAGAGGAGATAAGGGGCAGCCTTGCCTTAATCCCCTACCACTTTTAAAGAACTCAGTGGCCTCTCCATTAATCAAAACTGAGAATGAAGTGGAAACCACGCAGCTCATTATCCAGTTTGTCATGTTTAGGCCCATACCAATTTGGAGAAGAAGCATACGCAACAAGTCTCAGTTAATGTAGTCATATGCTTTCTATAAATCCAATTTTAAAACTAGAGACTTTGTTTTCTTATTTTTTATGCTGTGAATACACTCATGAACTGTACCAATGGCATCATGAATCTGTCTCCCTTGAAGAAAACTGAGTTGCTCCTTCGAAAGCGATCTATACATAATTGGTTTAATCCGATCAACTATAATCTTGGAAATAATTTTATAACTAAGGTTACACAGAGAGATCGATATGTATTCTCCTAAATTATGAGGCTTGCGTACTTTGGGAATCAAAGTAATAAAAGTTGGGTTTAATGCTTCTGGGATAAATCATTTTAATCTAAACTCTTCAACCATTTCAAGGAGATCCTCACCTATGATATCAAAGAGATGATTAAAAAACTCAATTGTCTAGCCATCCGGGCCCGGACTCTTATCCACTTTGAAATTTGATAATACCTTCTTTAATTCCTCCTTTTCAAAAAGTTTGTATAAAGCCTCAGCCTCTGTGTCATTCAACATATTAGAAAACAATGCAACCACCCTGACTTGGTCACTGGTAGAAGGTACCAATTGTTCTTTGTAAAAATCTTTGAAGTGTTTTAAAGAAACTTTTTTAATATTTTCCTGACCACAATGTATATGTCTCGCTTCATCTTGTATCGCCCATACATACTTATTATTTCTCCTGAAGCTTGCGAATTTGTGAAAAAATTTAGTATTTTGGTCTCCACTGTGTATCTAGATAGCACGACTTCTTTGGCGCCATTGCTCATCTATTTCATCAAGTAAAGCATTTATTTCTTGTTCCATATCCTTTAATGAAGTATCAACAAATGTATTATGGGTACCATCCGCAATGTTTTGTAACCTAAAGGATATCTCTTTCTCCAAGCAACAGAGTCTAGAATTTTTACAAATCTTTCGGTCCTTTTGCTAAACTTTCATGATAACTTTTAGATCTTTTAGTTTCCAAACAAGCCTTTTATGTTTTCCAGTTTCAATGAGATATTTTGGATCGTTCCACAGTTTTTGTACCATCAATATGAAGCCTTGTTCTTTAATCCACAGAGGGTTGAATTTGAACGGAAAAGCCTTCAAGAGAGGAGGTAAATCTAGCTAAAGAAAAATCAGAGCATGGTCAAAGATGAAGGGATATTCCACCCATGCTCTGTAGATGCCAATTGTATCTATTAAATCTTCGGATAGGAAATTTTTGTCCAGTCTCTTAGTAATAAAATCTGCTCTTGATCGTCCATTTCGCCAAGTAGGCATGACTTTCCCCGAAACTATGTCAATGAGCTTATTATTATGAAAATAAGTATTGAAATAACCTGTCAGAGACCCTAGTGAGGACACATTGCCCCAAATTTCACCTAATGATAGTGTCAAGTTTAGATCCCCTGCTAGAATAAAGTTTTTTAGAGTCAGGAAGCCTGAATTTTCCAGTCGTTCCCAGAAAATTTTGCTCTCCACACATGGCCCGTAGACATTTAGAAGAGTAATTTGTCTCTTGCTTTCTAAATAAAATCCTCCCAATAAAATCCCACCACACATAAGAAAAGGAACCAGATCAAAGTAATTTGGATCCCAAGAAACCATTAAACCACTATATGTACCAAATGAATTCATTGCACAACTTAGCCACGCTGGTCGAAGGGTGTGAAAGATATTACGGGATTTTTCAGAGTGAACGAGAGTCTCCTGAAATAAAACAATGTTAGGTTGAGTTTTGTCCAAAACACAATGAACCAAGGCTAATTTTAGGGTGCCTCCAGTCCCCCTTAAATTGAGGGAGAGCAGTAACATTACTTAGACCTTGCAAGGGCCTTCAATGCTCTAAGTGCCCCACCTTCGGTGGATGTGTGTGAAACTGTATCAAGAGAGGACTCAAGAGTATATTTTTTTCCGGGCACTCCTAGTCTTTACCGGTGAATGTTCAATTCCCAGTCCCCTATACCATGCAAATTCCTTTCCGGCCTCTACTACAATGGAGCGCGAGCAGCTAGCCTCCCCTTTTCTGGCCACAGGGTCAATGACCGATTTACCAGGATAAAATGGTAGTTGTACATGTGCATTATTATCTCGGATGAAAGGGATAAATGAATCAAGCACAACAGAGAGTGAGGAATCCTCATCTTCTGGTTCTCTATAGCCAGGTTGAGAGGTAGGGTGACCCGTCATCAGTTGACTTGTCCCCAGGCTACAGGTGGACCCAGAAGGATTGGTGGGTTCCAAAGAAGGACTCTGATGGGTCTTATTGACACACAACAACTCCTGATTATCAGTCATATTCAATGGATCCATTCTCGGGGGGACAGTCGATGAGGTAAGTAAGGGCTCTTGGCATCCGGAAGATTGACTAATAGCAACAGAGCCCCCCATTTCAACTAACGGTGGTGAGAAATATTTAGTAGTTACACTCTTTAGCCTATCAGATGAGTTTATTACTTCTCGTTCCCACACAGACAAATAACTATAAAAAAACAGGCAATGTGATTGTAGCTTACCGTTTACTGAGGCTAAGCTCTCCAAGTAGCTGGGATCGACCCGGTCCTGTTGAACAGCTTCGAAACCATAGAAGCTCGTTTCCATTGAGGAAACAGGTGTATTGTATAAAATATTAGAACCTTCCTGTGCACTATCTCCATCACCTAATCCTTTACAATCACGTCGCAAATGTGAACTACTTCTACAGTAACTACATTTGAACAGAATACCAAGGTAGTCAATTCTCTATAGGAAGTGTTTTCCTCTCCACTCAATCTCTAGTGTCTCCGGCAACCCCAGGTGCACATCCATTTCAACCAGGACCCTACCAACCTTTCTAGTTGTTGTCGAGAGATTTTCTTTGTCAATCATAATGAACTTGCCAAGGGAATATCCAATGGTCGCCAGCGCCCCTTCATTCCATAAATATAAGGGTAATCCCGGGATCAGTACCCAAAAATGTCTTAAGGAGAAGTATTTTGTAATCGGTTCGAAAGCAACCCGCCACCTCTTTAACATAAGGCTACTTGCTCCATTTACCTAGTTCATTTCAAGCAGTGAAGCTACATCTTCTGGTGTGTTACACAAGAACCCCATCCAACCTTTTGTTAAATAATATACCTCTGGTACATATCCTAAGACAAGTGACCAAACACGCTCCAACCAAACAGCTAATTTTTCCACACATAAATTACCATATGCAAATCTCCCCACTAAGTCGCAAATCGCCAACCTGCAAGTGTCCTCTAGACCAATATCTGAGCCTAGGACCATCCTTTTGACTACCTTGTTTGCATCCCACTGTTTGTGACTCTTTCGAGCAATAGAAGGACCATGAGTCTTGCTTCAGGAAACTGTAGTATCAATACCTCTATCAACAGTCTGTGGACTATTTCCCGAACACAGTTTCGGCACCCCCTGTGATGACTCCAACAGGGTAGGTAAGAAAGTATCTAATGAGGGTGCTAAACCATAATCTCTACTAATTCATTTTACCTGTGAAATAGACGGCATAGCACTAGAACGAAAACCAAATAATGGTAACCCCGTATGCACCCCCATATAAGTGAGGTTTGGCTTAACTCTTGCCTCTTGCCAAAGTCCTTCTACTGACTCGTTTATTAACTTGCTAACCTCCACATTAATGTTAGCCAACCTATTAAGGGCCATCGGGCCTCCACCTGGAGTACACTAATACCAAAACGCGGAAATTTAGAGCTATAAATTATCCAAAGTCCAAGGTAAGGGGGTTAATAAATAAAATACTGATCAGTATTTAAGGAATCAGTCCACCTATGATCCACTATCAAATCCCCAAAGAATGAGTAATGGTGAGCTCCACATTCTGGGAAGAAATGATACAGTTTCCAAGAATAGAAAGGAAGAAACGACAAAGAAAACTTAAAAACTATAACAAATACCACCACCCACCTAAGAGCCTCTGAAACTAGAAGTACCCTGCACCAAAAATCCTCCGGGAGGAAAAATAAATGTTAAAAACCTAGCCAGTGAGAAACTAGAGAAGGTGGAATAAAACTATCGGATCCCTCCATATCCTTGACTAGTCAAATGTATATATCAGGCCTTCGACCATGGCTTCCCACTGGTTAAATCCCGCCAAGAAATTTGAAATTCATGGAAGCTCCCCCTGGTTCGTCGTCACCTCCCTCCCTCCATCCATTCAAGCTTTCAATCAAAGTCTTAATAACTTCATACAATTTTCCAATTGGTATTTATGTTTTTGTCCTAAGTTTGAAGTTTTGAGGTTTTATTTAGCTTCATATCGAGGCAAGCGGCTTCAAACTTAAGAAATGAGAAGTTGGAAACTTAGTAAACCAGATATTTAGGAAGCAAGGTGAATTAATGTTAACTTTCAAGTTAGCATTAATTCCAAACATTAAATGTTTAATGTTTTTCACATGCATAACTCATAGTCTATAACATGTTTTGGTGTCTCTTGTGAGCTGCCAACTGCCCTCTACCCTCCACTTCCACCTCCACCTGGTCACGTGCATGTATTACACTTGAATAGAATCGATCGGCCTGAGTATTGTCCCTTGAACTATTATATAGATCCACTATCATGGAGGCATTCCTAGTTCCCCCTCTCCACCAGATCTATTCTTGCTCCTATTGTTTGTAAAACATAAGCACAATTCACACACAGGGTGGTGTGAACCATTCAAACCAAATTCTCTTGGTGTGTGCTCTGGTTGTGATTACTTTGCTACGTGTGTGTTGGCCAAGTTCCCTCTCTGTTTGGAATGATAGAAGTCCATCTCATTTGAGATGCGACCCAATCAATAGTGTTTTGGTCCATCAACTTGTTCACCGGCAACAAGAGTCGGTTGCCCCCAACAATCTGGCATTCCATTTTTCGTCAGCAAGCACAACTCCATTAGTTTATGTGGAAAATAAGTTAAAAGCACAATTAGTTTCATGGAAACTTTGTGTTAGGAACAAAATGAAAATTTTCAAAAAATGGCTCATTGTGCTTTTAATTTCAAAACATTAAAAAAATGTTTGCATTTGTATTGCTTGATGTTTTGTACAACTTTCTTGTTGTTGGAGCTCTATTCCTGATGATGGAAGTGCCACTTCTAACAGATAGAGAAGTTACCCCGGCACTTGATTGTGGAGGAGGAACCACATCATTGACATTTGTTTCCCTTCCTTTGAGCGGCGGTCTTTGATGATTGAGCCATCATTTCTGGCAAAGCATGCTATTGTTTGAGAAATGACAAACTCATAAAAATGATGGCAGAATTTAGATGCAAAAACACTAGATATCTCGAGTTTATCCTTGTTAGCGCACAATCTCAGTGTTTTACAGTTTTATAGAATGATGGTAAATGAAATGAGACCCAAAATACCCTTATCATGCATTTATAACCCTAAGAAACATCATGTGGGGCTTGCACGTGGGACACACATTCTACGGTATTTTTTTTAAAAACATGAAATAGGTTTGTTATTGGCAATATTATATCTAGGCTTCTTGTCCAAACTAGAAGATGCAAAGAGGTCCTAACTATGATAGAGAGCAGTTGTTACCTTGACACAAAAGCACTAATATCATTCTACCTTCAAAATTGTGCATCATAAGCAGATTGAAGCCAACATTTGCTACTGACTTGTCTTATCTTATCTTATATTTCTCCTTGAAAGTAAAGGTCATTAGGTCTCCCTAAAGGAAAATTATGAGCCTGCACCTTTACTTTATGATGATACGACTTATTCAATTGCTTGTTTTAGTTGCACCATTAGCATCACAACAAGCACACGTATAAATAATTCAAAAGTAAGTTTGAAAGATAAACCCAATTGGTGGTAAATCATCAATTATGGTTGGCCAAATATATATTGAAGCTTAAGCATCCTCGAACATTCAAATTGTTTATCAAATGAAAATGAGCGTACTATTATTGTTAATTATTGGGTGGGATAAGAAAGTGTCGACCTTAGCATGATAGGTTTAGTTAGTTAAAAGTAAGGTTTATGTCGAACCTTGGTATTATTCGTTTGCAGAGGAGGATTGATCTTATTCATCATCCATACTCCCCATTGATAGATTCCTGACCTACTCGACCGACTGACATCAGAAGGTTAGGGATTTGTTTTTAGTAGAGGAATTAGTTTTGATTACATGGTGGGTATAGTGTTGTTAGAAAATACATAGAAGGCATCAAAGATCCTAATTCATACATAACCCCATGTGAATGACCCAACAACTGCATTTGACTGAGTCTTTCCATTAATGGTGGAAGCACAGGAAATTTTTCACCCTTTATAAGCATATCTGAATCAAGTTACTTACCAGTAGCATAAGAAGCATGAGTATATTAAGAATGATATTAACCACTAGTGGCAAAGGGAGCAGGAGGAGAGACGGCGTAGGTAACGGAGGTAGAGTAATAACCCAATAATCCAGTCAATTTGCTTGTATTGTTTTTTTCTTGTGATTTCCAATGTTGGTTTATGCAGTGTGTGTTAACAATGATTATGTATTGTGAAATGTAGTTTGCAAGGTCGGAAGATTATTCTCTATGACTTTGGTTCTCCTCATCTCTTGAGTAAATAAATGGACACACACAGGAAAACATTATTGAAAACACTTAGTGTGCATTTACTAGAGAAAATAAATGGACTCACACATGCAGAAGAATAACCATTGTGAATAGTTATCACATAATTCAACCGCATTCATATCTGAGTCAGTTGTGGGTTCTCCAGTGTTGCACCTCTACTCTCTATGGTGTTTACAGTTCAAGGTTGCATTGTCACCGTACGCAATATCGAAGAAAATGACATCCCTATCTAGGCTTACATGCATCGCATTTGGGTGAGTGTAATGGAGTTTGGTTTATCTCGAGTGGGCATCGAACCTAGAGTGGATGCACGAGAAGCATGCATGCAAACTAGGTGGAAGATGATGCACAACTCGAAATCTCGTACGTGTTAGGGTTAGGTCACCACATGGCTATTAAACACCTTCCTACATGTGGTCATTAAACACCTTCCTACCTAGATGCTCACCGCATATTGAGAGGCCCACACCTGTGTCGAGTGAATGTTTTCGGGACAGTGGAAGCAATAACCTAGTGTATCAATCATATCATTGGAAATGGCTCCTACAAAAAAATTCATTTCATTTTTTCTAGAAAGAAATATTTATAAATAATCTAATACAATGAGATGATTAACCTTCTTTTATAAGACTTTCCTCTTCTAAAGTCTCTATGTTGCATATTTTATTGGTTGAATATTCTGAATTATTTATTTGACACTAAATTTCTTGGTCTAGGTGTAATTTATGTGGATGTGTTTTTATATCCTTGATTATATTGTGATTCTTGGATTTTCATGGGTCAAGTTTGATATTTAAATTGAAAATAAATGTTGTGATGACAACAAACGTTTGTTAAAGTTTGAACTCAGCGAGACTACAACACGTATATCATATAATTGTGAGACTACAACATGTATATCGTATAATTGAGACGCTCCAATCTTCCATGAGAATTTTTGGCAAAATTTAATGTAAGTGGCATATGAATCATGCTCAAAATAATCTCAAATTCCAATGTTGCACTGAAATCCCATTGATGTATGTATGTGTGTGTGTGTAATGTTTCATTGGCATGCCATTAATGTATGTGTGTGTGTGTGTGTAATGTTGCATTGGCATGCCATTGATGTATGTGTGTGTGTGTGTGTACATACATATACAAATATGTATGTATATATGTGTGATAAGTCGAGACCATACATGCATACACACATACATACATACATACATATCATTGTGATTCATAGTTGTATCCACTCTTTTCTAAAATTAACATCAACGATCTAAATTAAAATTTACAATCCTACATTTGCAGAACGAATGCATGCATTATTAGTTTTTAACTTGTCATTATAAGATCTAAAAAAGCTAAGGATGGCTAGTAATGGTTCAATGATCAGAATTTATGGTATCATGGTAATTAGAAAAACTAGAATTTGAATTTACCCCTGCTTGACTGTTGGAAATATAAAGGCCAAATATTCTGAATTCCCTTCATTTTAAGTTTTATATTTATAGTGTATCATTTTTCACATGTGATATGCATTGATATTTATTCATATTTAGGCATTTCAGACCCTTATTGTATCCATACAAGGAGAAAGTGATGGAACAACCATAGTTTAGAGATCAATTTCATGAGGAGACAGAAGTTCAAAATGTCAGTCAACATAGAAAAACACAAAAGTTGTATGCATCTAATAGATTTCCTCTATTGGCAGGGACTTCCTGCCCTTTACAACTTGTCTTGTTGAACATGGTATCGACTTCTCACACCACATGGTGTGGATTTGGTTGATGTGGATCACCAAGTGTTTGGGTTGGTTAACATTTGTGCCTTAAATGATGTTGACAAAAACATTCTTTGGGGATTCGTTGACTCAAGAGTTCTTAGAGGTTACTTGGCCCCTATGTGACAATCTCTATAATGTTCAAACTCATGAAGATATGGAAGGCTTGTTACTTATTGTATGTTATTGAGAGATTGTGTATTAGAATGGCATGAAAGCTATATTGGGTCTATACAACCCTAACAAATTTCATAGCAAGGATTCTTGTGAGTTGTGGTTCACTTATTTCTAGAAAAATAAATAAAGTATGTTGAAGTGACTTCATCGAGTGATACTCATTGAGAAAAACTTATTTTTCTTTAATTATGGCACAAAAAGGCGTTCTCAAGATTTGGGAGAGCTTAGCCTCTTTGACCATTAGCCTATTGTATTCTTTATCTCATGGGGCATTGTATTCTTTATCTTAAAAACACTATTTTTGAAGATGTACGCACCATGCACCACTACTTCCTGCGTATGTACGCTAGATGCACCACTACTGCCCATGTACATACGCTAGTTGCACCATTACAGCCCATGTATGCCCACAAAAGTTGCAAGGGATTCATTGAGATTACGGGCTATTGGGTAGTTTCCCAACTAATCCACCGCCTATAACCCGTCACCCAATCAAATAACCATCCTTTTGTCATATAAAAGGAGGTGTTGGGGTCTCATTCCAAGGAGAAACATAGAAATAATGAAACTCTGCCCATTTCACTTTCCCCCCTTGCCCCAAGAATTTGCAGCCACATTGTGAGTTTTGAGCCAGAATTCTAGCCTATTCTTGCCTTTTTCCTCATTCATAAGCCTATGCCCATTCTCTAGAGAGAAGTGTGAGAGAAGAAGGATACATGGAAGTAGTTGGAGCTTGGTGAAGAGGAGCCCAAGACCGAGTTCGAGGAGTAGTCGTCGATCTCATTTTGTAAGTGACTTAGTGAGATTAATATAAAGAAGTATTTTTTTCGTCCTGCCATATGATGTGTTCAATATTTATGTTTGATTTACATTTTATTATGACATCTAACCCACTAATTCATATATAAAAGCATGTTCGTAGTTTCTTGTTTGTCTTTTGGTGAATGTAGGTCAGCTTTGGGAGGAGATTTGCAGTCGAGAAGTGACTGAACACAAAAGGATCAACACTGGACGCAGAGTTTAAGGTAAGACTACCTGATCCTTATACTTTGTATTTTATGCATGAATGTGGGGTATTGTTGGGATATTTGTTAAAAGTAGGAGACTTTAGATGGTTATCTATGCCTACACGATTGAACCCTAGTGTAGTCCATAGGGGGATTTTCCCACGAATCCCTTGCAACTTTTTATTTTTTTCAACTTTTGTGGGCATACGCGGGCTATAATGGTGCAACTAGCGTATGTATGCAGGTAGTAGTGGTGCAACTAGCATAGATACGTGGGCAGTAGTGGTGCAGGGCGCATACATATTCAAAAATAAGGTTTTTAAGAAGAGTTGTTCAGTGTTGGCTTGGAAAAAATAGTAAGTAAGATGGTCTAATGCCAGGTATGCATGTATGGTGCAATTTAGGGTTATAACACATTGCAAAAGTAAAAACATGAAAAAACATATTTATGTTCAATGTGTCTCAATTAATGCAACCAACTTGTATTGAAGCCATCAAGCATATATGGAATTTATGTCATGGCCTAAATAGCCCAAGGGATGGATAACTTGATGGGGAGATGTTATGGGTCAATTATTTTTGTCAAGCTATGGGAGGAAATTTGTCAACAAGGCATTGAAACATAAAGAATTGCTAGAAAAATTGGAGCAACTATTATGAAAGATACATCATAAACCTTATGATGAGAAAACCTAGGCCAAAGAAGAAAAGTTGATCCAGGTGGATATTGGTGGCCACCCACCTATTCTAAAGTCCAATTGGCTCATCTTGACAGTTTTCAATTCAACACGTTTCTCTCTAATGGGGAAATTTCTTTGTAATTCTGGTTTCTGCACTTTTTGGGTTGTCCTGAATCCCTACATAGCATCCAAGTGGATAATGGTGGTTTCCCACCTATTCCAACTGGCTTATTTAGGAATTTTTCATGTCAATACATATTTATGTACTTCTAGGGTCGTTTTAGGGCCCTAAACAGTGTTTTCTTGGCTTTCCATAGTCAAATTGTACACAAAGTTAGATGTTGATGACATAATGTGTATTTCTCGAAAATACCTTTCCAACGGGCTATCACACGCCTAAAATGGAGATCGTATCCAAAAGTTACGACCCTGAGAAGTTGATGTACTAACTTACCCCAATGGGGCCCACATGACTTTTGGCGCTTCATCTCCTAGGGTTAGGTTTTTGGATGTCTAGGGTTTTGGAATTCATGTTTATTATAAAAATGCCTTCAGAGCCTCATTGTACTCATCTTCTTGCAAATCAGCGTAGTCATCACATCTCTTCTCAGAGATAAGTTGCCACCATTCTAGCGAGTCTTTCACTCTGTATTTTTATAGTCTTTGTACATTTATTTCATTAATAGAAATCATGTATTATTGTATTTCTTTGTTTCTGGAAATATTATGTGCACTTCATTGTAATATCTCTGCTTTCATTTCGTTCTGAAAATAATCTGGATCAGTGGTATCAGAGCAAGTTTCTCTTGATCGTTTTTTAGTGGATGTCTCCAACAAGGTTCGAGTATAGCAAGTTGGGTCTCGAGCTTGTCTCTCTTGAGGACAATCAATCTTGCACGCCCAAGAAACCCTCCATGGTGGAATAAAATAAAAATGACGGAGAAGAATATTCTATTAACCCATTGCTTGAGAAAGCTCTCGTGCAACAGAGGGATGAAATGATGGAGAATTTTTCCCACATCCTTCAATGCCTACTGATAGCAACAGGCGCATATTCATCAAGATGCCACTTTGGAGGAACCTCTCCCTTCAAGGTACAATTTAATGTTGATATTCCCATATTTGAAGGTTGGATAGATGCGGATGCCTTAGAAAAATGGTTAAATCTGCTAGAAGGTTATTTCTATGTTCACAATTTTTTCGACAGGGAAAAGATCACCTTCGCACTCTTCAAGATTCTCCCCCATGTCAAACATTGGTGGGAAACTTATTGGGAGAAAAGTACCACAAAAGAATCTGGAATATATGGGGTCGATCCCACTTGTGATTTTTTTGTGGATGTGATCAAGGAACAATATTACCTTGTTGATAACTATGAAGACCAATACATGAGATGGACCACAATGCGGCAAGAGAGGGGCCAAACGATGTCATATTTCACAAATACTTTCCATACCTTGCGCACCAAGATCGGTATCAAATACTTCGAGTGACATCTGGTTTTGAAATATCGTGGGGCTCTGCATAAGTACATCCAAACCGAAATGGATTTCCTAATCATCTCATCACTGGGAGTTTCCTATCGATATGTTGTCAAAATTGAGCAGAAATTTAGGCACCAGAACAAATGGGAGTTTGGGTCTGCAAATCCGCAACAACCAAATCATAATAAATACGGACCTAACCAAAAACCTCCTGACAACCAGTCCAAGACATAGGAAAACAAGGGTAAGGGAAAGATGAAGAATGGCACTAGGAAGTGGTGCAACTTCCAGAAAATCCCCTGGCACAACACCGATGAATGTTGCTCAAAAAATTCATTGGTGGTCAAGATCAAAGACAAGGAGCCAAACCCTGATTTAGAATCTGATCCAGAAAGTAATGAAAAAAAATAGATCACCGATGTAGACCCCACTTCTACCGTCGTGACCGCAACAATTCAACCTGAAGAACCAACAGATCCTAAAGAGGGGAGGCACCTATTCCATTCACATATGTGGGTGAAGGGGACCCGGTTGCATTTCATTGTTGATAGCGGAAGCCAAAAGAATCAAGCAACATTTCATTTTTGTTATCTTATATGCAATCATGTTGGCTTCTCTACGAACATGTGAGGTAATAAGGCTAAGGCCAGAGTGCAGTAGAGTTTTTAGGAGAGTTATAGGGTAAAGGAGGCGCCAGCTAGGTGAGACTTTCACTACATTTGATCCACAGAGAATTTTGTGGCCATAGATATGATAAATCTGGGAATCACCTTCAATTATCAATTGGATAATCCCCACGTGAGAGGCCAATTGTATCCCACGTATTAGGCCCCAAAGCTCCACTGAATTGTTGGAATCAATGCCTAAATTCCCATCCTAAATGTGAGTGATTAGACCATTGTTGTCTCTGAGTACTACACCATATCCTATTGTTCCTAGGTTTCCCTTGGAGGCACCATCAAAATTTAATTTGTGGAAATCGGGGGGGGGGATGGCTCCAGACTAATGAGCTTTGGTGATGAGCTAGTCTTTGCTTATTATTTAAGTTTTTTTGGTTCATATCGAGATTGAGCCATCATTTGGATAGTATGATTCTCTCATTGGGGCTAGCCTTGAAGTCTTCACTATTCCATTGTTGAGATCTTATGGTTTCTTGAATGCATCCAAATATTTGTGACCGAACAAAGGTGTGATTAATGGACTTGTTTCGAAATATTAGTCGATTCCTTTCCTTCCAAATTTTTCAGACCAAAAAACCCGACAAAAGCTACCATATTCGGTTAAGGATGGGATTGGAGAAAGTTGATTGTTTCCATCTGTTGATGGTGAGAGTGATGTTGTCTCCTACCCTGTATGTGGTTCTCATAGTACTTGCAAGTTCATTCCATAGGCTGAGTATAAAGGGGCATTGATTTAGTAGGTGTTTCATTGATTCTTCTTGAGCTCTGCAAATATGGAAAAATGAGGGCCCAATGAACCCTCTTTTCCTCAAATTGTCCCATGTTAATATTTCATTCTACATAAGAAGACAAAGGAAGAGAGATACTTTTGGCCATAGATTGGATTTCCATATTCTATGCCATATTTCTTCTTTTGTCTAAAGATGAAATTGGGCTTTTGATCCATATGCCTCTTTGATGGAAATGTTCCCTTGGGGTAATGCCCCCAGTGCAAGATGTCTTCTCCCTCCCTCTTGAAAATTCTTCTTTGGGTGGCCTCAAGTTGCTAGGGGTTGATATTACAATCCTCTTGTAGTTGTAGGTCAATGTGAGTATTTTTCCATTCACACCATTGAGAGTATGGAGGCTCTTCTTTCCATAGATTTGCAATCTTTAATTCCTCATTATGTGGAATTTTCTCTTGAAGCTGGATTAAGTGTGCCAGATATTGTAGCGGAGGGAGTTGTTGCCATGAATTGGACCTAAACAGAACATTATGGCTCCCCATTATCTCCTAGAAATCATGATCCCAAACAATGGGGCTATTGCATCATGTTGCATTCCAAATGTTGGAGCCAATATTATGAGTTTTTGTGCGAATAAGTTGAGTTTCTTCTATCCCCATAGTATATTTCATCCGCCAGAGTCTCTTCCATAGTTCCTTTGGATAGTTTATCCATATCCACCAAATTGTGGCTCCCATTGTTTCATTTAACAAGTTGGGATCATGAAGGCCCAATCCACCGTTTAGTTTTGGTTTGTAGATCTTATACCAACTGACCAAAGCCCATTTGGTATTAGTTTTGTGACCCTTCCATAGGAAGTTTCTATGAAGGTTGCAGATGGCATTTAGAAAAAAATTGGGAGCCGCTAGAATCGAAAAAAGATAGGTTAGAATGGCTTGAAGGACGGATTTAAGCAGGACAAGTCAACCAACTAAGTTGAGAGAGCAAAAGGTCCAAGAGTTCAAACACTTTTCAAGACACTACAGAATAGGAGACCAGGAGATATTACTACCCGTTGATTCAATAAGGAAAATATCAATATAATTAGACGGAAGGGAGCCCCGCGAAATGTGTAAGAGATGAGAGATATGATTTTTGACAACTAGAGGAGTATTAAAGAAGTAAAGCTAGGATTTGGAGAAATTGATCTTCGTGCCAGAGGAATCACAAAAGTCTGATAGAATCTCATGGAGTTTTCAATCTTCCTAGGAATTTGGGGCTCCCATAAGCATTGTATCATCTACGAATTGATTATGAGAGGCCGGTGGTTGCATCCCATGAAGAAAGAGGCCCTTGAGAGAGTCATTGCTTATGGAAGCATTAATATATCAGTTGAGGCCTTCTTCCATGATGACAAAGAGGAAGGGGGAGAGGGGATCCCCCTTCCTTATCCCTCATGAATATTTAAATGATTTGGAGGGGGCACCATTGAAAAGTATGGAAAAAAAAGAAGAGGAAGTAAGATTGAGAATCCAATTGACCCAGTGGGCTCTGAAGCCAAAAGCTAAGAGAATGTCTTTGATGTATTTCCATCTTAATCTATCAAATGCTTTGGAGAGATCTAGTTTAAGAAGCATACCTGGTGTTCGGGTGGACTTGAGAGAGTGAATTACCTCATGAACTAGTATAACGTTGTCAATAATTTTTTGCCCCTCTACATAGCTGAATTGTTCCTTGGAAATGATGAAAGGTAAAATCGACTTGAGTTGGATGGAAATTACCTTTGTAATGATTTTGTAGATGACATTACAGAGGGAAATGGGCCGAAATTGAATTGAGTGAGAGACATTTTCCTCTTTTATAATGAGAGTGATAAAGATTTCATTAAGGGTTGATAACACCTTGTCAGAAGTGTGTGATTCATCTACTTGCTGCCAGACTTCTTCTTTCACCATTGGCCAACAATGATGGAAAAAATCCATGGTAAAACCATCCGGTCCAAGGGATTTCCCCACCGACATCTTTTTCATAGATTGATCCACTTCCTATATGGTGATGGGTCTTAGGAGTGCTTCATTCTGCTCCAATGATATAAGCACTGGTATGTGTTGGGTGATTTTATTGAGGTCTTGAGACTGATCTAGGATTGTCTCAATTAGCATAGTTTTGTAGTAATCAGTGAACTCTCGCTCCAGCCCCTCGTGATCCATAATCTACTCACCATTATCGTTTTCCATCTTGGTGATATGATTTATGTGTCTTTGTTGGATCATGGAGTGATGAAAAAATTTAGTGTTTCCTTCCCATTCCTTGAGCCATTGTACTCTAGATTTTTGTCGCCATAAGATTTCCTCTTGTTTATATCTCTCATCTAGTTATGTTTTAATCATCACTTCCTCCTCAAGAAGGGATTCCAAGGGTCCCTATGAAATGATTAGCTTTTGAATCTCCTCCATCTACTTTTCCAAAGACCTTTAGGCTTGGAATATGTTGCCAAAGACTGCTTTATTCCATTTCCTTAAGTGTTGTTTAAAGTTCTTCATATTTTGTTGAAATTGATACATGAGCGTTCCTTCTGGTACAATCGTGTTTTCCCACCAGGAGGGAGCATTGGTTTGAAAGTTTGGATGTCTAAGCCAAAATTTTTTGAATTAGAAAGGCTTAAGCTTGGGCGTACTTGTTGTTTCAAGACAGAACTAGATGGGTCAATGGTCGGAGCCAGCTTTGGGAAATATTCTCACATCCATCAAAGGGTCATCCACCATAATTGATTCAGAAAGGAGAAAATGATCTAGCCGACTCGCTACTTGGTAATGGCCTGGGCACCTGTTTGTCCACGTGAATGTGCCATTTTTGGCTTCAATATCTACTAGACACAGATAGTCTATTAGGGTTTGAAAATTATCACTTTCTTTGTCCAATATTCTAATGCCTCCTCATTTTTCCTCCAAAGAGAGGATCATGTTAAAGTCCCTCCCAATGATCCATCACTTATGTCTGACTATAGTACCTATGGATTTTAAGGCATGCAATAAATTGTCCTTATCTTGAGGCTTCTAGGGGCCATATGAATTTGTGAGAATACCCTCTTGATTGGAGCCAACTACCTGGTATATTTTTGTGAGTGTCTAGGCCATGGAGGAGAAACCATCCAAAGTAACCGTTGTTGGGTTCCAGAGGACCGCAATGCCCCCTGATGCTCTATTAGCATCATTGTAGATAAAATGGCATTGATGCCAACACTTTTCAAACATTCCCTCAGCTATCATGTCTGCACATTTTGTTTCTTGAAGAAACAAGATATTTGGGTTTTTGTCCATTATGCAACTTTGAAGAACTCTTTGTTTGGTTCTTCCATTAAGTCCTCCGATGTTCCATGAGAGTATCTTCATGAGGAAGTTCTAGGAGGGGTGGGCAGAAAGTTGCAGAAAGTTTCTGGATTTGACGTGATTTAATCATGAAGCTTCCAACCTCTTGAATAATTTGTTGAGTTGATTTCCCTACTCATCTTTTTCCTTCCTTTGGGATTTTATTTTTCTCTATGGCTTGGTTAGGACTGATTCCTAATCATATTATCGATCGAGATGTGGCTCCCATTGTTGAGTTCATGTATACTTTGTGCACTTTGAATAGTTTCTTCGGAGGTAAGGACTGTATTTCCTTTTTTTTGAAGGCCTACACAAGGTGCTCTAGGTCAATGTCCTCCAGGTCAGTCTTATCTACCATCATTTCCATATCTCCATCGTCATCCATCGGATTTTTCGTGCCTGGGTGGGAAAGGGATTTAGGTTTCATCACTTTCTCCAACATGAGATCTGAGACTTGTTTTTCCTTTTCTTTCCCACTGTCATTTCCTCACAGTTGATGAGGTTTTTCCGCTTCCTGGAATTCCGAAAAATGGGTTAGAATATCAAAAGAATTACTCATTGATGGTTGTTTCCCTTGTCCTTGAGTTGTCTTTCACAAGTTTGGCCTTCTGCGGTTCTGAACCTGAGTGAAACCATGTTTTTGTTTGCCATTGTCATCCTCAGACGGACTAGGGGGGAATTGAGGGGACATCCCTTGAATAGGTGGCCATGTTCATGACATTTTTGACAATGGAATGGAATATGCTCATAATCAATGGTTTTCATCCATTCCTCATCCTGGTATTCAAGGGTTAGATACCCCGACAGAGCTTTGAATACATTCATATAAACACAAATACAAGCATAAGATGTGTACCTTCTCTATCTGGTGTCTTCTGAGGATTTAACATAGATCCTGAGGGTGTCGCTGATACCCATGATTATTTATTCAAGACATAGCTCCTGGGGAAGAGATTAAATACAGATCCATATTGGTGCATGAGAGAAGTCTTCCTTTTCCGGGCATAAGTGATGTGTTCAAAACTTGAGATACAACCCTGTCGAGTTGTAAAAATATGGGTCATTTTCAAAAGTGTAGTATTTATCCTCCAGGCTATAGAATATAATCATAAATAAGCCCGTAGATCCTAGTTGAAGGTCATATTTCCCTTTTGGTTTCCACCAGTGTTTGATCCATTTGAAAATATCTCACTCAGAAGGCCATAAACCGAGAAATTTCTTGATTAATGCATTCTCTTTCATGAACTGGGTATTTTCTCCCACCCTAGTGGGATTGATTACATACCTTGGAGCTATTGGGGTTTGTGGAATTCATTTGTCAGGCTCCCAATCCCAAGTCACTTTTGGATGTGAATCTTATGCTTCTACTTCCATTTCTTTGCCAAACTTTTGTTCATCTTGAAGGATCTGATCGCGTAAGTGAGGCGGCGAATCGAAAGTGGTTTGAAGGATTTTTACTCCAGATTTCCCATTTGTTATTACACCATTGTATGAGGGGGTTTTCACCCCCACAAGGGTTTCCATGAGAGGGGTCGCTAAGGTGAGATCCATGGGAATTTACTTCTTCGCTATTGAGATACCAATGATTAGATCTGACAACCTTAGATTTTTGTGTGCATCAAAACCCTAGCTCCCACTCCCAATCAACTTAATTTAATTATATTAAGGTTATATAAGTAGAGCCACAACTAATTTTTTTATGAATACAAATACTTATTATTTAAAAAAGTATACAACTTATATCTAATCAATTTCTAGCCAAAGAGTTTGTATGAATAATAATAATAATAATAATAATAATAATAGGATTTCAACATAAAAACTTAACATGGCATTTTAAAATTAAGTGATCCCTATCGACTTCTAAAGGATCAAGATAGTATATTGAATCTCTTTAATAGAACTAATAATACAAACACAAAGATGATATGAAAGTTGGATTAATCTCCAAGCTTAAGTAATTCTTACTCAATTAATTCTTTAGGAACAAGGTTAAAAAGTTGGGCGTTGGAAGTTGGAATAGGGTTAAAAAAACCATTAGTTGGTCAGAGAATCCCTTTCCTCTTCCATGTGGTTCTTGGGGAAATTTTTTGTCTAGTGCGATTAATCCACATTTCTCTTTGTGGAACAAACTCTTGTTTTCACATATGTTGATGAGGTTTGATAGGACCAACTACTAAGAAAATTCCCCTGAACTAGAAGTGTATTTCTGTATGGGAATTGTTAGAATTTGTAGAACTTAAATATCAAGAATAATTTTTTGAAGAATAAATTTTGAATGGGAAGAGAAACAACTATTGAAAAGATAAACTTTTAGAAAATAACCTCCTTTATCTAGACATGGGGCTGAAAATCTCAAAGATTGGAAAATAGACATAAATATTAGTCATATAATGATCATGTTAGATAGACTAAGGAAAGACCATGATGTTTTCTAAAGGATATTTGGTAACAAATAGTCAGTCTTTGTATCTTTAGGTATCTATAAGAATCCTTTTCCAATATAATTTTGAAAGTAAGACAAAGAGAGAAAGAGGTTCTAATTTTGAAATAGTAACATAATGAGGAAAATTTATATTAAAGGAAGGATGCATAAAGTTGTTAATAGGGTTACTAGACCTATGTTAGGACCTATTTCCAAGATGTATTTCCCAGACCTATTCCCTAGAATCACATTGTTGGGAATGTGTTATAATCTTTGCATTGTTATTTCTATGCACCTTTTTTGGGTTTTTTTTGGGTCTATTTTTGGCTTGTTTTGATGTTTTTTGACCCATTGTAATCTAATTTTGGTCAAGGAATTGGGGTTGTGATCTTATCATGGTTAACAGATTAGGGTTTTGGATGTAATGTAAGAGGTGTGGCTCAAAGGTTTATTGGTTTTCCTAGTTTAGCGTTTCTACGGTAAATCTAAGTGTACTATGTGTGTATGCCTTTGATGTTCTTTCTATTTTGCTTAACAATTTGTATGCATTGTTTCACTATAAAGGTTTAAAAAATTACATGTATCTATATTTTTATGCATTGTAGAAAATAAACATGTTCATTTGGTTGTTTGTGTACAAGAAACCCTAGAAAAAAAACTTCAAACAATCACACTAGCTCTGATACAATGTAAGAACAATTAGAATGAACAAAATAACTCTAATAATATTCCATAGTTTTGTAGCTCCTTCAATTGTATCTATGTAATCTCTAATACCGCATGATAAAATTCTTCACAATGGAACTATAATACTACATTAACACTAATGTGGAATAGACAAGATAAGAAATAAGTCTCAGACTGTTTAGCAGTATGTGCACAACAAGTGGCTACAACTTGAGAGACAAAACAATGAAAACTTTTCGTTAATTAAAATTTTAGGTTTTAACAAAATTAATTTTTTTCGTGGAAATTAGAGCTACAAGAAACCTCCAAGCACTTTCCCTCATTCCAAGGATGGTACTCAATGTAAAGTAGGCAGTGTATGTTGTGTTGGTTTTGTCACATGGGTGAGAAAAAACACAACACTTGCATGCTTAGTTAAGTCATCTAAACAAGACAGAGGTTTGTGAGTTGATTAGATAACCAAATACACATGAAACAAATAAATAAAACTAAAAACAAAGAGAAATAAATGTTAGAGAAGCTTGCAAGAACTAGAACCGTGAAAAGCAAAAAATGACCATCTTATAGCTACCAATGGATCAATATATTGATAGGCTAACACCGTAGAGAAAGGTGGGGACTTATGAATCCCCTCTTCCTCCTTTGGAGGGATCTTGAGTTCCCTACTAGAGATCTCTTCTCTTCATGAAATGACAAGTGACAATGGTGAAGAAATACAATGCCAATCCTCTCAAGAGGTGAGTGGAATGGCCCTTGCTATAGTGCTTGAATGATTCCAAGAGAAAAGAGGATTCTACAAGAAGAATTCTTGCAACATAACAATACCTTGAAGTTCTTATTTTCTAGCACACCCATGGCACATATTTATAGTGTCCATTCATGGCAAGATACAACTGGTTCATAGTGTGAACAAGGGGCCTTTTAGGGCACTTCCTAGCCCTTGACCAGCCTCCAAGATAGACTTCACTCAGATCTTAGTGTCAAATCATGTTGGGGGTCGGACTAGAAGTGGTTTAGAGGCCGAAAAGATTCATAAATGTGTTGTTCATGAGAAGTGCATGGATTTTATCATAGAAATCCATGCATCTTATGCACAGTGCATGCTTCGGGGTTGTGTTATCTTGGGCAATCTACGCATTGTGCACGCGCTTCTTTTGGTGAATTTGTGCACTTTAATTTTTGAACCAAGTGTATAGTTTTGTGCCTTTTTGATGGATTTTGATGTTGTAATGTTGTAAGTGTACTAATTGTTGCTAGAATTGATGTCTTTCTTCAACCATTGTGTGCAATGATGCAGATGATTTTTCAGTGATAACAGTGTAGACTATTGTGCACCTGACTCGACAGGGACATCTAGTGAGGCCCACAAATATCAATAATATCATTGAGGCAACCAACTCAAGGAATTGACCCTGATACCTCTTTCTTGTATTTCACATCACTCAACCACTCAAGCTAGCTCACTAGGCTATGTTTCAACAAAAAATGTATGAAACAAATAATGTTATTATGTATAGCTCTAAGGTCCCTCATAGCGTATAACACTCTGGATCCTAAGTTTTGTTATTCCACTTCCTCTATATTTCCTTTTCATCCACAAAGATATTAGGGTTTCACTTGGATACTATAACTAATATTCATCCATATATGTAGCTACACCACTCTACCATTCACTACTATTGTTAATATTCATTAGTATTGTGATGGTTTCTTATCCATATTTTCTATGTGTATTTTGGATTCACATAATATATTTGTTCCACATAGGTTTTTTTGGTCCTCACTCTTTTAGGAAATATCCTTGAATGTGTATCTTTCAACTTTTACCTACTCAAAATTTTCACTTGGGTACTAACTATCAATTATCCAATGCTCATTTATCCATGATTTATGTAATACCACTATTTTGACCCTTAGAATGTATTGGATCAGATTATGTATACATTGTAAATATTTAGTTATAATGATGGGAGTCAAGCCATGTGATCTCAAATAAATGGCATCATGTATAAAATATATAAATATGCTATTACAGATTCCTTGTTTATAGCTTAAGGCCAAGGCTTAACTATTGAATGGATAGGCATGAAAATGATGTAAATATACTTCTATGGACCATGTGATAGCCTTTCCATGATTGAATTAAGCTATGTAAATATTGATGTGTGAAATATAATATATAATGATTCAACTTGGTTACAGAGAGCATGAGAGGGGTTATGATTCCACCAAAGGGGAAGAGGATAAAGGGAACCTATGGGAAAGTAAATTGTCTACTATCAAGTGTCAACCTATGAATTCATCTCTTTAACACCATGTGCATTAAATGAATCCATCCACCTCCTTTGAAATATAAAATTAATAATTTAATGCATGTAAAAGATCGTGGGAAATCTTTCTCACATAATTATTGAAGCACAGAATAAGTGAAATCATTATAGGGAAGATTAAGATTACTTCATTCTCCTATGAGATGGAATGGAAACCATCATTTCCCTCAACTCTCTCATTTCCATTCATTGAATCTATCATTCTCATGTTCATGCTCTAGACTTTTTATTGTCTCCTAGGTTATCCCCCGTATTCTTTCTCACTCACTCATATAGGGGGAATGCCAAGGCATAATGTGCAAGTCCATCTCTCTACATCACTCTAGGCCTTCAACCTAGCTCCAAATATAGGGTAGGTATCCTCATCACTTCCTCGAGATTTGTTCTATGAACCTCAAGCCAGTTTTATTGTAGATGTAGGTGATGTATTATGGTGGCCTCTACTATTTGCAACAAATAAGAAAAGGTGATGTATGTTGTTGGAGGGAGACTGAGGAGAAATGATCAAACCCTTCCAGGAATAGGTTCTGTTGGCGACAGAAGTCACTCCTGGATTGCTATCAGGAGCAGAGCCCGACACCCATCAGTTTTATGTCACGGTTTGTTTATAGATGGGGTGACCGAATGGAAGCCAACTCAAAATGATATCATTCCAACTCCAAACTAGGCCAGGCATGCATAGGTGAGTGAGGTCTTTATAAACTTCAGACAGTGAGTTGTAGTAAAGGGTGAACAGGTGGAGGATTTATATGGGAAGAGTGTGAAGGTCTGTTATAAACAACAGGTTCTTAACAGACTGTAGAAGAAGGCATCCAAACACAACGTCTTCTTACATTTAAATACAGAAAACCAGAGAATACAATAATGCAACGATAAATCATTTATCACAACAGAACTGCAATAATTCGCGCGACTCAGTCAATCGCGAACTCTCTTAGCATGAGACAAAAATTAGATGGAGGGAGAAAAATTGTCTGTCATAAAACAAGATATCTCATATACAGATGCATATCCAACAAACTAGAATGTCTGTTAAACTTTACAGTAGGGAGCTCTGCTCTACCATCAATACTTGCAAAAATACAAAAAATGAGTCTATATACTCAGGAAACTTCACCTCAAAGAGGCATGTATAGATACTCAAAGCCGGGTGTCTCTTCAGTCAAACTCGTACTGATGTCTTCTTTTAAGTGTCGTCTTAACTAAGCATGGCTCTTGTAAGGAGAGTAGCTGAGCCATTAAGTGCTGAGCTAGCGTGCGCAGACTTCTCTATTGATTTGAAGACTTTAGCATGGTACCTTTGAGAAAATCGACACACAGGACCTCCTCGGGCAGATGGCTTGCCAGAACCTCCATTCCCTCACTTAATGAATGAGAGGAAGTCTCAACCACTCGCTCTTGTCATCATTTACTTCAGGCGAGAATCAATATGGAGATCGGATCCGGTGGCGCTTGGAGACTGCGACGATCCTCTTTGTAACTGAACTCAGTGCTTCGGCCTTCTTGATCTGATGGTTCTTACTTCTCCTGGCGATGCCGTGGGCCCGGGCCCGAGATTCCCTCGGCACCTCGCACCTCAGAAAATAATAGAGCTACTTTTTGCGAGTTGGAGTCGTGATGGGCGAAGCGCCGAGATGGCTCTACTCGTGCCAGGTGTCCATTTCAGATGGACGGTTGAGATCTTCTCGGTAAGACAGTGGGCCCAAGTCCTCGCGACCTCGCAACTTCACCAGTTGAATCTTCGAGTTTTCACCCTCCTATTTCGCGAGTCCCCGAGATGCAAGAATTCAACGGAATGTTGACTTTATCTCCAGCCAACGCGTGTCCACCCGTCGACCACGAGGTCCCACCTTATGCTCTACCACACGTTCACACGAACCTCGGCACTTTGCAACTCACGAATCCTAATGCCAATACCTCGAGACTTCTCACAGCGAGATCCCGAGGGCTTCTGCCACCTGTATTCCACTTCGCCGCTTTTTTATGGCCACATGTCCTCCAACGGTCGAAATCTCGCAACCTCGCAAACTCGCGATCCTCGCGGCCAATTCCTTGGGTATTTTCTTACGAGACTCTGATGCACGATCCCACGTGCAAATCCAACGGTTGTCCTCTTCTCGCTCCTCGCGCCTTCGCGACTTGGAGTACCAAATGTTTGGGCCTTTACCCTGCGAACTTCCGAGTTCGTGAGATCCCTCGATCTCTAACACGCGTCCTCTTCAATGGGTGGTTCTGATCTTCTCGCCACTTCGCCGCTCGTGAATTCGAATGACTTATTCTTCCAACCTCTGATGCCCAAGTCCCCGATGTGGGTAATCTCGTGACAAGCGTCCGCTCTCGAACCAATAGTCCAGATCTGTTCTTCTGTCGATCCAACGGCTGACATCGTTCACCTCTTCAACAACATTTGTGCTATACTTGGCGTGACTCGGCTGACTGCAATTACCCACCAACCGTCGATATGCTTCGCAAAAATAGACCCTGGACACTGCCAATGACATTGTGCTCGCTCGCCTGACTTGCTACTTGGAAAAACAAGGATTCTCCTGTGCTGCGCTTGATCATTTCGTGCAACTTGCAGACCCGACTACTCTCAAGCTCATGACAACATTTATCGCTAACATTAGGCTCCATGGGGGATAGAGTCATCCCTGTGATGCTCTAAGAACTCTTTCTACAGCTCCAGTCGCCTTTTTGTTGGGCTATGGAGTCACTTATTAGGCCGAAAACATGCAAAAAGAAACTAAACGAAGAACTTAAAAGACAATATTTACAAACAGAGGAGCCGTCTAAGGCTCAAATAAAACATTTTTTTAGAAAATGCCCATTCACTGGGCTGTTGAAAACCTCTTCGCCCTCCAGATCCTGCAATCCATAGGTGTTGTTGGAGAGAACCTCAGAGATTTTGAAGGGGTCGATCCAGTGCTTGCCTTTATCCTGTCTGGGTGCGTCCCACTTAAATACCAAGTCCCCGATCTCGAACTCCTTCTTCCTAACCTTTTTGTCAAAATCCTGTTTGATCTTCTACTGATGACTGTAAGCTGCGTCCCTCACTTGTTCTCTGATCTGCTGCACTTCCACTATCTGATGGATTCTTCTGATCATATGATCTGGTTCTCCCTCGCAGTCCTGAAAGAACTTCGCCACAGGTAAGGCGAGATGAGTAGGGAAAACTTCCTCTGCTCCGTAGACTAGTTGAAATAGCGAAGTTCCCAGAGACTTCTTCGTTGTGACACGATCGGCCCACAGAGAAAATTTCAACTTTGAATCCCAGGCTCTTTTATTGTCTTCCAATAATTTCTTAATGAGCTTGATCAGACTTTTATTGGAAGATTTTGTCAGTCTGTTTCCCTGAGGGTAATAGGGGGTAGAGTGAATCAGTTAAATCTGGAACTGCTCACAGAACTTAATTAGAGGTTCAGATTTGAAAGAAGCAGCATTGTCGGTGACGATCCTGCTGGGACAACCAAATCGGGTTATGATATCCTCCAGGAAGCTGATAATTACTTTGTGTGACGCGCTTCTGGTGGGGACAGCTTCTATCCACTTGGTGAAATAATCTGTTGCAGTCAGGATCCATCTGTGCTGACCACTTGAGGGAGGATGAATCTCTCCAATGAAGTCCAATCCCCACTGCTGAAAGGGTGTTGAAACCACTACAGGCTTTAATGGTAGGGATTTGAGCTGCTGCTTACCTGAGAACTTCTGGCATTTGATGCAAGCTCTGATTTATCTGCAGACATCAATGAATAAAGTGGGCCAGTAGTACCCAGCCCGAAGGATCTTATGGGCTGTGGTCTTCCAAAAATGATGACCACCGCAAAAACCATTGTGGAAATCAAATGTAACCTGTTGGGCTTCTTGTGGGTCCAGGCATCTTAAAAACACCCCTAGAGGGTCCTTCCAGTACAAGGCCTGGTTAATGAGGCAATATATGACCGCCTTGAGCTTTAAAGCTCTCGCCTTGCCCTTTTCCATTCCATCAGGAGGTCTCAATTCTTGCAGAAAATACAAGATATCCTTGTACCAGGGGCATGTTGCTAGAGACAAGGCATCCTGAAAATTCTGGTTGAATGACTCATCTTGCTCATTGATGAGATTAACCCCCAAGGCCTTGCAATTAGATTCAGCCAGCAACTTGGCTAAACCCTGCCCCTTTATCAACTTGGTGGGCTTAATCTCTAAATCAAATTCTAGGATCTTGGCGATCCATTTACCTCTCCTCCCGTCTATGTCAAGTTGTATGAGAATGTCCTTCACAGAGGATGAAGGAACGTATGCAGTGACTTTTGAGTGAAATACATAGACTTTGAAAGATTTGAGAGCTTTCACTAGGGCATAGGCCTGCTTCTCCATGATCTCGTACCGGAGTTCAGCATCTCTCAATGCCTTGCTAAAGAAGGCAATAGGTTTCTCTTGCCCCTGATCATTTTTCTGCAACAAGACTGCTGCTACTGTATCACACGACGCAAAAGAAAAAATCAGGAAATCTTTAGAATAATCAGGATTGATTAGCACAGGTGCCTCGGCCAGCACCCTCTTTATTTGGACAAAAGATTCCCTGGATTCAGCAGTCCATTTTATTTCATTTCCCTTCCTGAGCATGGTTGTGATGTGTTTCACCAACTCAGCAAAATTTGAGACAAATCTCCTCAGAAAATTTATCTTCCCCAAAAAGGCCTGAACTTCCTTCTTAGATCTGGGAAGTGATAAGGTCTCAAGTGCTTCCACCCTGCTAGGGTCAATCCTTACTCCTTCTGCAGACACTATATGACCCAATAGCTTCCCTTCCTTCATAGCGAATAAAGATTTCTTGGGGTTCAGGGACAGGCCAAACCTTCGACACTTCAAGAAAACCCTTTTGAGATGACAAAGGTGCTCCTTGTCTGTCCTGGAGAAGACTGTGATATCATCCAGATAGATTACCACAAACTGATCCTTCTCCCCGATGAATGCTATGTCCATGGCTCGCTGAAATGTTGCTCCTGCATTCATTAATCCGAAAGGCATTTTGGCATACATGAATGTGCCCCAAGAAGTGGTGAAGGTTGTCTTCTCTCTGTCCTCAAGCATGACCGATATCTGATTGTAGCTAGAGAAACCATCAATCATGGATATTCTAGATGCACCAGAGACCTTCTGCAATATGTGCTCCATGTTGGGCAGGGGATAATTGTCTTTCCTTGAGCTCCTGTTCAGGTTCCTGAAATCAACACAGAGTCTGATTTCCCCACTCTTCTTTCTTACCGGAACCAAATTGGCCACCCAATCGGAATATCTCAAGGGGACAATGATTTGGGCATCTAGCAGCTTCTTCACTTCTTTCTCCATGACAGGCAACAACATGGGATTTATTGGTCTCAGCTTATTCTTGAACGGTTTAGCCTCTTCTTTCAGTGGGATCTTGTGCTCGATGACTGATGTGTCATACGCCTTGAGATCTTCGTAGGTCCATGCAAACACATCAGCAAACTCCCTCAGCAACTCAGTATATTCAACCCTCTGCTCCTTGGTCAAATTCTTTGACAGCTTGACAAACTTAGGCTCCTCTTGTGTGCCGATGTTGCACTCAGCTGTGTCAGCATCATCACCTGAAATTATCCCCTTTACTGCCACATCATTCCCATCAAACAATCTCTCTAATGGGACCAGTCCTCTCGGAATGTGATTGATAGGCAACTGAATAATGTCATGTTTTGCTATTTTACTCAACAACTCATTGTTAGGACCACACTATGTACATTTTTTCCTATACTTTTTGCCACTATTATACTCTTGATTACCCATATTTAAACTCATACTATCACTTTACCTGATCATTCCAAAGGTATACAACGTCCTTTCTCATTACTATACGTTTAATCTGTTTTGCATAATATTTTACATCACTCTCGTACTTGACCATTGATTAGAAATGCATAAGTGTTCAAAACTGCAAATTAGCATCTAAGGCCGTTGCTGAAACACAGAACTGTCACACAGTCCAAGGTCGTTGTTGCTGAAACACAGAACTAATGCTGAAACACAGAGCTGATGTACAGTCCGAGGTCACAGATGCTGAAACACAGAGCTGTTGTACAGTCCGATGTCGCATATGCTGAAACATAGAGCTGTTACACAGTCCAGAGCTGCAGATGCTGAAACACAGAGGAAACCGCCAGGACCGACGTTGCTGGAACACAAGGAAGTCGTTACAGTTAGCGGTCAACAACACCAACCGTCGCTCCTACATAAGAATGCCGACACAATCAAGAGCGTAATTCACGTGGTTGAACAGCCCGCGAATTGCGATGCTGAAACATCATCAGCAGCAACGAGAAGAAGCTGTTACACCAGCTGTAACAACAAAACCTCATTCAGCTCCTGTAATAGCATTCGGTTGCGCGAGACTAGGACATCCAATTTTTGTTTAGAAAGAAGATCCAACTAAAGATAGGACTGAGATACACATTGCAATTTTTGATCAATTGTATCGAAGGGGTTCCCTCTTTTAATAGGGAGGAAATCATCATTCGAAACATCCAAGTTTTTATGTATTGAATGCTTCAGAGAGAGGGACGTACTTCACTTTTGCAGATTGTAATATGATGTTTTGACAGATGAATAAAAGACTGCTTTGATTATCCGTCTCTAGATTTCCCGTTTCAGGGGAATCTTGTGAGAAGGGAGGGCCCACCTTCATCACAAGATTCACCCGTTAGTTTTAGAAGTGTGTTAATTCAATCTCTGTTTATGATTTGATTAACTTTTGTTTGATGAAACACTACTGTTAATGAATTTCGCTTTGCTGAAACACTACTGCACTCTGTCTAGTTTATTGAATGAAATTCGTAATTCTTTTTATTAGCAATCTTGTGTGATGATTTTATGTGCTAGCCAGAGATTGGGTTAAGGGTTCCTGCTCAGAAAGGAAGGAATTGGAACATCATGTTCTTTGTAGATTTCATTCACTTCTGCCAGTGTGTTAGCCAGAAACTGGGTTAAGGATTCCTGCTCAGAAAGGAAGGAATTGGAACATCCTGTTCTCTATAGATTTCCATTACTTCCGCAAGTGTGCTAGCCATAGATTGGGTTAAGGGTTCCTTCTCAGAAAGGAAGGAATCGGAACATCCTGTTCTCTGTAGATTTCCATTACTTCAGCAAGTGCGCTAGCCAGAGATTGGGTTAAGGGTTCCTGCTCAGAAAGGAAGGAATTGGAACATCCTATTCTCTATAGATTTCATTCATTTCTGCAAGTGTGCTAGCTAAAAACTGGGTTAAGGGTTCCTGCTTAGAAAGGAAGGAATCAGACTATCCTGTTCTCTGTAGAACTCAATCATCTTTCACAAGTGTGTTAATCAGAAATAGGGCTTAAGGTTCCTGCTTAGAAAGGAAGGAATTAAATAGCCTTGTTCTCTGCTAGATAGAGTTAAGCTTTCTCTGCATTATTGTTTTCATGAAAGGGTGTTAAATCAGAAACAAAGTACTGAAGTCTCTGTTTGAGGGTAAGGGTCATGTTCTCTGATTGCAGAATAGTTGTTCTTTCTTGTTGCAAGTATTAATTGTAATGTAATCCAGGATTCTTAGATTAATCTTTAAGATCTGCAATAGGGAAGTTGCTTTCCTGTGATTTAATTCAGAACTTCAGTATATTCAAGCAAGTGTGATCAGCATAGTTTCTTTTACTACAACTGTAAGTTGCATTTGGAATTGAGCATATATAGTGCATGGTTATCTTTGAAATAAAAGACTTCCCTAGGTTGATAATTTATGTATCACTTGGTTGTTTGAATCAATTAAGCAATTATAGTGACCAACACTCACCCCCATCCAACCTTTCTTCAGAGACAGAATCTCGATCGATATGCAGCTCTGAAAACTCCTCGATAGTCTCCAAGAATTTCTTGATCTCAAGATCATCCTCAAACACCTTCCAATGCTTAACATTGTCAGGTATGGAGGGCTTGTATTTTACTTCTACATCATACCTCAGTTTGGGCGGCAAGGGTACTTTGAAAAGGCTTGTAGATGTAGCCAAGGAATCTGCCACTGTGTTTTCTTCTCTCGGGATGAAAGAAATGTTAAATGCTGAGAAGAAACTATCAATTAGATCCCATACCTCATTCCTATAACTCCTGAGTCAAGGATGCTTGGCCTGATAAATGCTTCTGATCTGCTGGACTACTAACTCGGCATCTCCGAACACTGCTACCTCTTGAATTCCCATTTCCCTTATGGCTCTTAATCCCAGGATAAGAGCTTCATACTCTGCCACATTGTTGGTAGCCTCAAATTCTAATTTGTATGATAGAGATATGGTTTCCTGAGCAGGTGACACAAAAACCACCCCAGCTCCAACACCTTCTCTGGAGGAGGCTCCATCAAAAAACATTTTCCAGATTAGGGTGATGGAGGGAGGAACTTCAGGGGAAACAGTGGGCAGCTTTCTGAGTTTGAGAGGAGGCTCGGGGGCATGGGTGAGCTGTAGTAAACTGGAGCCTAATTCAGTGTCCAAGGCAAAGATGGGATGATTGGTGGGGTTAGCTTCATCACTGATTATGTAGGCCAGTTGGGCTTCCCGATATAGTCTTCTATTCTCTCCTCTGAACACTGGGATAGTAGCATACGTGAGGTCCATCTGTAAGGTTCCCCCAAGTCTTTTTATCCAAGCTCTTGACAATAGCATGCCGAACTTGGGGGGGACATCAGCTACTACGATATCCATGACCACACTTTTCATGGGGAGTTGAAACAAGGTTACAACCAGGTCTTTAATAACTCCAAGACACTGAACTCTCCTGGAGTCAAAATAATAGAGGTCATGATAAGCTCGGGTGACTTCTAGTCCTAATTCTTCCATGACAGTTTTGGGCATGAGGTTGTGAGAAGCCCCTGAATCCATCAAGCAGTTGTGAAGCACTTTATCATGTATGTTCAGGGATGTGTAGAAGGGAGGGGATGAATCATCTCTATCTTCTACCATGGGACCTAGGACAACTGCTGGCTTTTCATCTTGGAGGTTTATGGAGTCTGTGGGAAGGCATGAAGCTTCAGACTGTAAAAGCTCAGAGAAGCATTTTTTAAATTCTCCATGTTTAATTAGCTCAGTGAGGGGCACTGGGATTCTGATCTTTTGAATCTCATGCTCAAAATTGAAATAAGATGTAAGCTTTGGAATCTCTCTTATTTCAGGGGCATGATTGTGGACAATGGGAGAGAGAGGTTGAGCCTTCTTACCTCTGTGGCCATCTGCTACTTCGTTAGCAGGTTGCTTTGCTCTAGTGGACTGCTCAGGAATATCAGGTGTTGTTGTCTTCTTGTCGGACCTCAGGTTGTACCTGCCTCGACCACCAGTAGCCTTGTCTCCCTTCCTCAGTTCATTTAGTTGACTGTCCATGAGAGACTCCTCATATGCTGATTGAGTGAGATGACGAAAAGGAGGAGTGTCTTCTAAGCAGTGGATTTTAGGATCAATATCATTTGTTTCCCCTTCTTCCCCCTTGGCCATAAAATTGTTTTGGAAAGGGGCCTGAATTTTCTGGTCTTCTCTGTCTCTTCCCCTCTCTCTTTGCACATTTGGGGGAGTAAAATTGTTCGGCCTCCTGAAACCTCCTTTGTTTTCAGCGTTCTGATGGCCCTTGTATGCCTGCCTCCCCTCGACCTTCATTCTCTCCATCTCTGCAGACAGAGACTTCACCATTTTGGTTAGCTCATCCACTTGAGGGTGGGGCACTGATGAGGCAGAAGTTGAGGCTTCGGATTTTCCCTTTCTTCTGTCTGCATCGGCCTTGTTCCTTAGTCTGTCAGCTACTAATATATTGGATTCCACTTCTATGGTCGCATCTTGCATTTGAACTAAGGAGGTGGCTCTTCTTTCTCTCAACAAAAGGCAGAAATCAGGGCCGAACGCGCTAGCATACGAAATCTTGGCTGAGGCTTCTGAAGGCTTTATCTTGACAGGGATTTTGTTATACATTTTATTAAATCTTTTGGAGAAGTCAGAGACAGACTCTCCTTCCATATTCTTCAAAGACCCGAACTCTGTCATGTAATACATAAAATCCTTCCTATCTCCCCACTGTCTCAGGAAAGCACTATCTAGAGCTTCAATCCCAGCAATAGACCCTGGAGCCAATCCTCTAAACCACTTCCTCACCTTGCCATCCAGGCTCTGGACGAAGACTCTCATCCAGACATCTTCATTTTCAGTATTAAGGTTGTCTGCATAACTGTAGAAAGTAGCCAGGTGCTCTTCAACAGTTATGTCTCCTTCCCCAGTGAACTTGGGCATGTATTTCAAGTAATCCCCAGCAGGGAGAGGATTCATAGGAAGGGGAAGAACTAAGGGAGCATATATGGCAGCGACTATGGCATCCATTCTATTCAGAGGGGGATTAGCACTAGCCATAGGAATATTAGGTGGAGGAGAACTCACAGGAGAACGAGTTCACGAAGGGGCTACTGGGAATGAGTCTCGAAGCGGAGTGGGGAAACAAGAGATGATTTAAGGGGAAGGCTAACGAGCTCAAGTCCGCAGGTGCTCCTCTTCGTGCAGGAGTGGGAAAATCCTCTACAGTCATGGATCTTTGCCGATAAACAACTTCAAAGGAGAGGGTAGTGACAAGGGTTTCTCCTTCTATTCCCAGACCAGGAGGGGAAAACTCAGCAGGAACACTCCCAAAATTCAGGAAACGGGAAGCCTTTGAAGGAGGTCTATCAAGAAACTGAGGAGGACAAAAAGGAGTTCTTACAGCGGGAGATGGTGGATTACCTGTTTCGGCGATGGAAACTTCTTTTGTAGAGCTCTTTCCCTTTCTACGCACTGCTTCTGAGTCAGCTTCAGGTGTAGCTAGAGGCAGCTGTGGATGAGACCGTGTATGTCTGCCTCTGGAAGCTAGAATTAAAACAGCGAGTTTGCTCCAGTGGAGTCGTCACAATGGAGTCTCCAGGTGCACAGTAGCAATCTCAATAGTTCTGATATCTGATGCACCTTCAGAATCAGTTGATCGTTGTCATTCAATCCCAGGGAAAATGTTCAAGTTCGTCCCCGACAACGGTGCCAGAAATGTTGGCGATGAAAGTCACTCCTGGATTGCTATCAGGAGCAAAGCCCGACGCCCATCAGTTTTATGTCACAATTTGTTTATAGATGGGGTGACTGAATGAAATCCAACTCAAAATGATATCATTCCAACTCCAAACTAGGCCAGGCATGCATAGGTGAGTGAGGTCTTTATAAACTTCAGACAGTGAGTTGTAGTAAAGGGTGAACAGGCGGAGGATTTATATGGGAAGAGTGCGAAGGTCTGTTATAAACAACAGGTTCTTAACAGACTGTAGAAGAAGGCATCCAAACACAACGTCTTCTTACATTTAAATATAGAAAACCAGAGAATACAATAATGCAACGATAAATCATTTATCACAATAGAACTACAATAATTCACGCGACTCAGTCAATCGCGAACTCTCTTAGCATGAGACAAAAATTAGATGGAGGGAGAAAAACTGTCTGTCATAAAACAAGATATTTTATATACAAATGCATATCCAACAAACTAGAATGTTTGTTAAACTTTACAGTAGGGAGCTCTGCTCTACCATCGATACTTGCAAAAATACAAAAACTGAGTCTATATACTCAGGAAACTTCACCTCACAGAGGCGTGTACAGATACTCAAAGACGGGTGTCTCTTCAATCAAACTCATACTGATGTCTTCTTTTAAGGGCCGTCTTAACTAAGCATGGCTCTTGTAAGAAGAGTAGCTGAGCCATTAAGTTCTGAGCTAGCGTGCGTAGACTTCTCTGTTGATTTGAAGACTTTAGCATGGTACCTTTGAGAAAATCGACACACAGGACCTCCTCGGGAAGACGGCTTGCCAGAACCTCCATTCCCTCACTTAATGAATGAGAGGAAGTCTCAACCACCCACTCTTGTCATCATTTACTTCACGCGAGAATCAATATGGAGATCGAATCCGGTGGCGCTTGGAGACTGCGACGATCCTCTCTATAACTGAACTCAGCGCTTCGGCCTTCTTGATCTGACAGTTCTTACTTCTCCTGGTGATGTCGTGGGCCCAAGCCCAAGATTCCCTCGACACCTCACACCTTAGAAAATAATGGAGCTGCTTTTTACGAGTTGGAGTTGCGATGGGTGAAGCGTCGAGTGGCTCTACTCGCGCCAAGTGTCTGCTTCAGATGGACGGCTGAGATCTTCTCGGCAAGACGGTGGGCCCGAGTCCTCGCGACCTCGCAACTTCACTGGTTGAACCATCGAGTTTTCACCCTCCTATTTCGCGAGTCCCCGAGATGCAAGAATTCAACGGAATGCTGACTTTATCTCCAGCCAACGCATGTCCACCCCTCGACCACGAGGTCCCACCTTATGCTCTGCCACACGTTCACACGAACCTCGACACTTCGCAACTTGTGAATCCTAATGCCAATACCTCGGGACTTCTCGCAGCAAGATCCCGAGGGATTCTGCCACCTGTATTCCACTTCGCCGCTTTGTTATGGCCACCTGTCCTCCAACGGTCGAAATCTCGCAACCTCGCAAACTCACGATCCTCGCGGCCAATTCCTTGGGTATTTTCTTACGAGACTCCGATGCACGATCCCACGTGCGGATCCAACGGCTGTCCTCTTCTCGCTCCTCGTGCCTTCGCGACTTGGAGTACCAAATGTTTGGGCCTTTACCCTGCGAACTTCTGAGTTCGTGAGATCCCTCGATCTCTAACATGCGTTCTCTTCAATGGGTGGTTCTGATCTTCTCGCCACTTCGTCGCTCGTGAAGTCGAATGACTTATTCTTCCAACCTCCGATGCCCGAGTCCCCGATGTGGGTAATCTCATGACAAGCATCCGCTCCCGAACCAACAGTCCAGATCTGTTCTTTTGCCGATCCGACGGCTGACACCGTTCACCTCTTCAACAACATCTGTGCTATACTTGGCGTGACTCAGCTGACTGCAATTACCCACCGACTGTCGATCTGCTTTGCAAAAATAGACCCTGGACACTACCGATGACATTTTTCCTGCTCGCCTGACCTGCTACTTGGAAAAACAAGGATTCTCTTGTGTTGCACTTGATCATTTCGTGCAACTTGCAGACCCGACTGCTCTCGAGCTCATGACAACATTTTTCGCTAACAGGTTCAACTTAGTCTCTTCAAAGGGCCACCTAATCATAAATCTATATTTAGAATATAATACAGTAGAAAGAATGAACATGGTCTTAGGAGGAGGTTGAACATTATTTTCCTAACATGTACATTCATTAAATGGAAAACCAAATGGACAAGGAAAGCATAGCTACAATGGTTTATTCAACACCATTTGATATAGAAAATGTAAAGAATGAGAATAAGGATAACTTGGATGAGTTTCATTAATTTCTTTAGTGGAAAGCACGTTAGTTCTAATTACAAAAAAAATAAAAAATTACCAGTTCTTTTGATACAATATAAGCTCTAGGGGTTGGGGCTATAAAATTACAATATTGGAGTAGCCATTCTTGTAATACAAGTAGGGCACTTGTTAAGAACCCAAATATCAAAATAGCATAAAAAAACCTCAGAATAAGTACTCCACGCCTTAACAAAGAGAGAAATTTGGATAATAATCCTCTTCGAGGGGGAAACCTTCTTATACATTACATGAATTCACAAATACAAGATGATTCCAAATGAAAAAATCTCCTTGCTATATATAGGAGACTAGGAGGTACAATTACAACTAATGAACCCAAATCGACATAAATAAAATAACAATACTAATGTAATATGCCCCAATAAAGGGGTAATGTGCCACTATTTAGGGATTAACATGCCCCTCCCCTTCAGAAAATTGTTTTCCTCAATACTTGAGTAGTTTTGGATGCTTAAGTATAAAATACTCATCTTACCACATGGAATATTCAACAGGTAGTTTCTTCCACTTAATGGGATACTCTAAAATTGATTTATTCCTCAGCTAACGAATTATTGTTTCAATGATAGCTTCATGCCCCAATATGATTTTTCCTTCCTTGTCAAGTTTTGGAAATATAGTTTGAACTGGGATCTTGTCACCTATAACCTTCTTTAAGCATAAAAAATGGAAAATTGGGTGTACTCGCGAAGATCTAGGCAACTCCAATTTGTATGTCATAGTACCAATATTTTGAAACACCTTATAAGTGCCACAGTACTTCGGTGATAATTTATTATCCTTCTTAGCTTTTTTGAGGGACATCTGTTTGTATGGTTGTAGTCTTAAAAATACCCAATCCCCTTCTTCAAAACTTCTTTCACTACGATGTTGATATGCTTGTTGTTTCATGTGATTATGTGTCATGGTCGGGTGGTCTTTTAAGAGTTAGATAACTTGATGTTGATGCTCAATGTGATCTCCCACTACTTGAACCTTATATTTTTATTTTAGAGAAGAAGTGATGGACGATGGGTTATATCCATAAAGCGCCATAAATGGTGTCATTTTTGTTGCAATATGAAAGGAAGTGTTATACCACCATTATGCCAAGGGTAACCACTTGAACCATTATGTTTGTTTATCAGAGACAAAGCAACGAAGGTATAATTCCAGACATTTGTTCACTATCTCAGTTTCTCCATCAGATTGAGGATGATAAGATGAGCTATGAGCCAATTGAGTACCCAAACAAGAAAATATTGTTTTCCAAAAATGTCCAGTGAAGATGGGATCTCTGTCACTTACAATAATCTTTGGGCTTCCATGTAGCTTTTGAATTGTCTCCATGAATGCAATAGCAACTTTACTGGCTTTGAAAGGATGAGACAGTGCAAAAACTTGCATGTACTTGGTAAGTCTATCAACAATCACCATGATGACACTCTTTCCTTCAGACTTCGGTAACCATGTGATGAAATCTATGGAAACCTCCTCCCAACATTGACTTGGAATGGATAATGGTAGTAAAACACGTGGGGTCTTAATTGTTTCCACCTTATTTTTTTGGAAAACCAAACATTCTGCCACAAACCTTTGAACATCAGTTTTAACGCCATCCCAAAAAAATTCCGTCTTGACCCTATGATAGGTTTTCAAAAATACCAAGTGCTTTCCTACTAGAGAGGTGTGCAATTCCAAAAGTACCTTTGTTTGAGTTGGGAGTTCTTACATAAATATAAACGATATTTGTACCATAGTGAATCATTTTTCCATGTAAATGTATGGGATGCACTGGAATCATGTTGCAACCTTTGAATGAGAGTCCACAATTCTTTTTCATTCTTCCATTCATCCCTTGCATTTGTTATCCAATCAGGTTGGATTATAGAGATAGCACACATAAATTCTTCAACATCTTCATCCTTTCTTGAGAGTGCATCCACCACAACATTTTGCTTCCCTTTTTTGTAGATGATTTCAAAGTCATAACCCAACATCTTGGTCACCCATTTTTGTTGCTCTTTTGAAGATAGTCTTTGTTCCAAGAAGTATTTAAGATTGTCATGATATGTTTTGACCTTGAAGTATCTACCTATTAGGTAAGGGCACCATTGCTTCAATCCATGTAGTATTGCCATCATTTCCTTCTCACAAATGGGTTTGTGTAAGTCCTTTCCCTTGAGTGGCTGACTTTCAAAAGCAAGCTGGGACCTTCCTTCTTGCATTAGAACATCACCAATTCCATTTCTTGAGGCATCACATTCCACAATAAAGGTTTTTGTGAAGTCCAATGTGGTCAAGACATGAGCTTTGGACATTTCCTCTTTAAGTTTTTCAAAAGCTTGAGTTTCCTCTGGAGTCCATGAAAATGCATCCTTCTTATTTAATGCAGTTAAAAGTGTTATTATTCTTCCATAGTTCTGAACAAACTTGCAGTAGTAACCTATCAAACCCAAAAATCCTCTAAGATTCTTCAATGTTTTGGGAACCATCTAGTCCATCATGGCTTTAATCTTGTTAGATTCTACCTTGACACCTTCATGAGATACAATATGACCCAAATACTCTACCTCCTTCACCCCAAAGAAACATTTGGACGGTTTTGTATATAGATGTTGCTCCTTTAGTAGTTGTAGCATTATATCAACATGTCGAACATGATATTCCCAAGACTTTCTATAGATTAGTATACCATCAAAAAATACTCACACAAATTTTCAAAGGAAGGGCTTGAAAATGGAATTCATCAACCCTTAGAATGTGGAAGGTGCATTCGTAAGGCCAAAAGGCATGACCAAAAATTTATAATGGCCTTCATGAGTTCTGAATTTTGTTTTTGGGATATCTTCTTCCTTCATTATAATCTAATGATACCTTGAACGAAGATCCAACTTTGTGAAGTATATTGCTCCATGTAGTTGATCTAACAATTCATCAATGATGTGAATGGGAAACTTATCTTTAATGGTGATCTTGTTTATCTCTCTATAATTTGAACACATACACCATGATCCCTCTTTCTTGAGTGCTATTACCACCGATGTAGAGTAATAACTTTGGCTAGGTCTAATAATGCCAGACTCTAATATTTCTTCAACCATACACTCAATTTCACTCTTCTAGGCAGAAGGGTATCTGTAAGGCCTGATGTTAGGAGGAACACTCCTAGGAATTAAGTGAATATCATGATCATGATTGTGATTGGGTGGAATACCTATGGGAATATCTTCAAACACTTTGGAATTCTTATCAATGATCTCTTGGAGATCTAGAGGAATAAATGGCTTAGATGTTTTAACATCTAGTGAGCATAGTTGTACAATTACACCATAATGCCCCTTTTTCAATAATTTTGTCATGCCATTAGAGCTTAACACCTTACTGAGTTTCCCTGTGAAACCCCTTAACTTAAATTCCTTTCCTTCCAATGAGAAATTCATGAAAAGTTATTGAAAATTAAAAGTTATTGTTCCCAATGATTGTAACCATTGGACCCCCAGTACGACATCAACACCACCCATGGGTATAGCAATCATTGGACTATTCATTACATATTCCCCCATAGTAAGATTGATCTTATGGCATTTTCCTGAACAATTGATAGTTCCTCCATTTGCAATCATTACTTGAAACTCTAGTGTTGGATATATAAAGCAATTGAGAGTTTCGGTTAATTAACAGTGAATGAAATTCTGAGTACTACCAAAATGAATTAGCACTATTACCCTTTTATTTTTGATATATCCTTTAATCTTGAGGGTTTGAGGAGTGCTAATTCCATCCAATGCATGACATGATATGGTGGGAGTCATTTCTTCATAAGAAATATCTACATCTTCATCTTGAGATGGTTCTTGTTCTTGTTCATCTTCTTCTTCCTCTTCACAATCTATGTAGAATAATTTCTTCTCACCACACTTATGTCCCTTGTTGAACTTGAAGTCACAATTAAATCATAAACCTTTTTCTTTTATTTCCTTCAATTGTCGAGGTTTCAACCTTGTAGGTTGAGGTGGTTTATAAGAAGGAACATTATTCTCTCGATAGATGTTAGGGGTGGTCCTTCTACTAGCCAGGGTGGTCCTTCTACTAGCCATAGCCAGATTTTTACTTTCAACATTTCTCGCCACCTTGAACGCATTCTCTAATGATTTGGGTTCCCAAAGATGAACCTCATTTTGAATGATATCCTTTAAAAATCCTATGAAGACATCAATCAAGTGCTCATCTGGAATATCTGTTACCTTTATATTCAATCTTTGGAAGTTCTCAATGTGCTCCACAACTGAACCCTTTTGCTTGAGATTTATCATTTGGCTGAAGAAGGTATTGTTCCTTGTATCCTCATAGTGTGCTATAATTTATTCTATGAAAATTGTCCAAGTGACAAGTGATTTGCGAGAACAAAGCCATCAATACCACACAAATTGATTAGGTTTTAAATATAAGGATGCAATTCATACCTTTTGTGTGTGTGGCACATCATGTAGATCAAAGAATTGCTCCATCTAGAATATCCATGTGATTGGATCCTTGTCATCAAACTTCCTCATATCAATCTTAGGAAAGTGGTTCATCTTCAACCCAAAGCTGGAGTTTCTCTAGTTTTGATTCATCTTCCTTGTGTCCTCATCATGAATTTCATGGGATACATTGTCACTTTCAGGTGGCATCTCTATTAGAAACATTTTCAACCCTTCCCTAATCTCCCCTTTTAAGCCATCCATATTAGTATCCATCATCGCTTCCAACTTAGCTTCAGTTGAATCCATCATCTTTTGTAGTTCATCTTTTGTTATTGCCTTCTTTTGTAAATCATTTATGTCCCTGCACATTTCTTCACCTTCATCAAGAGTCCAAGTAGGACTATCTAAGGGATTATTTGGTGTATAAGTTCCCTTTTTGGGTGGCATGTTGGCCAAGTATCACTGCAAGGTAGGAATTTCTAATTGTCTTAGGAAGAGGTCCTCACAGAAAATGGAGTGTCAAGTGAGTGACCTCCCCGAGTGTTGTTCTCAGTGTACTATAGCAACAAGACAACCAAATAGTGTACTTGGTTGGTCTTAGGATTCTAGGGGGTCTCCCAAAATATGATAGGTACATGGGAGCTCAAATCTATAGTAGTGATGTCTAATGTGCAACCATTCGAAAGGGGCCTTCCGATATACTCTAGGTATGTGGAAGAACCACATTTTCCCTGGGTTGTAGCGCTTTTAAAACCCTAATTTGGAGACTATTCTTCTAGCCAACCTTTCTTCTGTTGTAGCTCTACAATTTCAGCCCTTCTGAGTCTAAATTTTTAGCCTAAGGTAGCCTGACATTTCTTATTTCCAACCCCATAGGTTAGACCAATATTGGATTCTCCAAGAGAATTTTATGATAACTTTCCCAAGATGTGTTGATTTTTTCCCTTTCAAGAGAGTGAAATTGTACGGCCTGTCACATGTCACTGCCTTCACTTCAGAACTTGAAATTTGCACCAGTAAAAATTTTGTCTGTACCCTAACCATTGGAACATGTATCACTCAATTTGAAGGTATGTAGCTTCAGATATAACATTTTTCCCAAGAACACTTGTTTTAGACTGAAATATGGACCAACCAAAAACCCTAATTTCCTCAGAGAATAAATTGCATAGTACAATGAATAAAGGGATGAAATTTGTACACAAGATACTTCACTATTCTGACTTTGTAATGTAAAAAATTTAGAACTTGAACAAGCCGAAAAAAATTGGGAGCGAAACTTCCAAGAAGACTTGTTTCAGACTAGTTTCAGAACTAGTCAAAAACCCTAACTTGAATAGAATGTATCTCTAAAACTTTAATGAGCCAAGATTTGAAATTTGGACCCAGGTTATCTCTATATGTATCCTCTACACCATATAAATTCCATATCTTGAAACCTTCCAGAAAACAAGTTTTAGTGAAAAATCCAAGAAGACTTGTTTTGAAGAAGCTAGTCCCAAGGATTCTCTAGCTCTGATACCAAATGTTAAGAAACAAATATCAAAATAGCATAAAAAACCTCAAAATAAGTACTCCATGCCTTGAAAAAGAGAGAAATTCAGATAATAAGCCTCTTCTAGGGGGAAACCTCCTTATACATTACACGAATTCACAAATACAAGATTATTCCAAATGAAAAGGCCTCCTTCGTATATATAGGAGACTAGGAGGTACAATTACAACTATGGACCCAAGCCGACATAAATAAAATAAAAATACTAATGTAATATGTCCCAATTAAGGGGTAATGTGCCACTATTTATGGCTTAACATCACTAGCAATGGGGATTATTAAATATCAATACTAGGCCTAGTTGTATCCCTTTAAAAATACTATTACTCAAATAATACCTACGAAAAAGAGAAGGAGAATGAGAGAAGAAGAAAATATGGCATCAATCTTGCATATACATCTAATAAACCAATTGCTCAAGATTTCAATAGTGTAATTATGTAAAACACCCAATGATCCCCCTATTGCATTGTTGCAACTTCTTCTTTTATATACACCCCTTCTCAAAATGTCTTGTTGGTTCAATCTTGGATTTTCAAGGATACGTTCTAGATGAATCCCTAATTTTGAGAGGTGGTTGGGCTTGTCAAGTTGTTCATTAATTTTCATCATTGAAGTTAGAGAAGCCATACTAGGAGGCAACCCAAAAATAGTTACCTATCTACTCCTATCCTTATCTAACTTTAAGATTTCTCCCTTTTAGTTTCAAGTAGTGGTCCTTTTGATTATAGTGGTTGCTGAAAGTGCATGATGGTTAGTCATGAATGCTATAGTTGGGTTGCAAAATGTATTCATTAACCAACTCACAGTGGGGAAATCATGGTATCCCTTAGTTGTGTGTGAACACAATATTGATGATGCTTACTCATTATCATTGATCATTGTTGACTTAGAAGGGTTTCAGTTTGTTATGATATTAATGGAAAAATATGGTTTTAAATGTAACAATAGGTTATGAAATAAGTATATACTCCATTTTTGGACTTTCATTCGGAACACATATCGGTGGCGCCTGACCTAGCCACTCTGCGCCCCCGTGCTGCCTCCTGCGGCCTCCCTGCCTGGCAGCTCCTGCTGCTGGGCCCCCTCGAACCCGACCTTCCTGCCTGGTAGCTCCTGCTCTGGGTCCCCCTCTCTTTTAGCTGAGCAACGGGCCCTGCAGCGCCTGGGTCTTGTTGCGCGCAGAGATTTCTCCCTCAAGGGGTCACGGGGTCAATGGAACCCCCCACGCCCCCTCCCCCGGAAGTGATCGCGTTTAAAGCTTTGATTGAATCGAACTCCAAGTGCCAGCCCTCAGCCAACCAGCAGAAGTTTGTCAAGAGGATAGACTCCATCCCCTCAGTAGCCCTACCGGAAGAAGAAACATGCAGAGCAGCCCTAAATCTTGCAGAGAAAGGTCTCATAGGTCAGTTCACCGGCCTCTGGCCCTCACCAAAGTCGGTAGAGGAGTGGACTCTAAGGAATTGGAAGCCGTTAATCAAAGAAGGAATCAGGAGCTATTTCGTAGGTAAAGGCTTCTTTGTCTTCGTTTTTGAAAGTGTAGAGGACAGAAGTCTAATATTCAGAAACGGACCTTATTTTATGGGTCCCCAAGGATTATATCTCAACAAATGGTCGCCAGATTTTGATCCAGCCCAGGATGTCCCAACTGCTGTCCCGGTGTGGGTGCGTCTACCCCACCTCCCCCTCCATTGCTGGAACCCGAAGTCTCTCCAAATCATCGGCAACGGATTAGGAAAATACATAGATCACGCTGCAAGAAAAGATCAATACTCATGTGCTCGTATCTGCGTCGAAGTCGATCTGGAGGAGGGCCTGCCTGAAGCCATCAAGCTAACAGTTGCAGGATGGACGCACGTTCAAGAACTGGATTACGAACAAATCCCATTCAAATGCAGGCACTGCCATGGCTATGGGCACTTCGCCAAACATTGCAAGAAAAAGGTCGAAGAACAGCCAGACAAACAGACTGGAGAGCAATGGACCCTCATACAAAAAACCAACAATAAAAAAAAAATTAAAGGAAAAGGCACGTTGAACACGGGACCAAGCAGCTCCAATCCCACCCAAGAAAAGAGCTCAAATAGTAAAGAATCCAGTCAGAATAAGCCATCCACAATATCCCTTGAGATACTAGAACAAAGTGCCCCTCCTAACTCGAACAAAGAAGATAAAGAAGTTGAGGAAACGGCTCACCTGGAAGTCCCCCAAGGAAGCCCTTCAAACCCCTCATACGCTGACGTTACAAGGAAAAAACCAGCGGAAAGCTCCAACTCCTTGAAGGAGGAAAACTTCGAGCAGCCTACAAGGAAAGTCGGCAGAAAATCCCGCAGAGAAGCAAGGGAAGAGGAGGCGGAAAGGCTCAAAATAAAAGGAAGCCAGCCTACACTTGAGATGTCTATTGGGAGAAACTCTAGGAACAGGCCCCCCAAGGGAGGCTCCCACCCCATTGCTGGTAAATAATGCGCCTTGTCTCTTGGAACTGCAGAGGTCTGGGTAACCCAATGAAAGCAGACGCGGTTAAGGATTTGCTCAAAATAGAACCCTCAGACATTCTAATGATCCAAGAGACTAAGATAGAGGGGAAAGCCCTCTTAGACATCAACAAGAAGAAATGGAAGAAAAACGCAGGCATAGCAGTCAGCTCAAGAGGCTCATCTGGAGGGCTTGCAACTCTTTGGATAGAAGAGCTTTTCCAGCTGACCAAATCTCATGAAACTCCGCATTGGATCTTCACGGAGCTAACACACTGCACAAGTAAGCTGACCATATCCCTCTTTAATCTTTATGTTCCTGTCATGTATTCTGAGAAAAGAGTTTGCTAGAACACTCTTAATGAATTCTTAGAACAACATTCCCCTAGCAACATCATTCTTGCGGGGGATTTAAACATCGTCTTAAAGCTCAAAGAGAAGAGGGGAGGCATTGATAGCAGAGACACCATGCTCCCCATGGTCGAAACCCTCATTCAGCAATGGGATCTCCTTGATTTCAGTCCGTCCAACGGACTCTACACATGGTCCAACAATAGAGTTGGAGCTGAACATATTTCAGCCCGTCTGGACAGATATCTAGTCCAAGGCACTTTGATGATGAGTAAGAAAATAATTAGCACCAAAATTCTGTCGAAATTGACCTCCGATCACAAACCAATTCAGCTCATTCTAGAAGATGAAGAAGATCTTGGCCCAATTCCCTTCCGTTTCAGCCCTCTTTGGGTTGAAAAGGACGGATTCATAGACACAGTGAAAGCAGCATGGGGCAAATCCTTCTCAGGGTCCTTCAGCTACGTGTGGGAACAAAAACTCACAGCCACAAAGCAAGCATTGAAAAGATGGATAAAGAATCCAGATCCATATCCAACCAGTCAAAGAAAAGATATTGTTCAGTCTTTAGACGCACTGCAAACTGAAATGGAAACCAGAGAGGTCACTCCACTGCTGCTCAATGAAGAAGTTAAAACTCAATGCTCTTCATTCCGAGCTTTCCGAATGGAGGAAGAATACTGGAGAATCAAGTCTCGCAGCTTGTGGTTGAAGGCAGGCGATCGCAACACCTCCTTCTTCCATCGCCAATACAGAGAAAGACTCTCAAAAAACCATATCTCTGAAATTACAACAGCAGAGGGTCAGATCTGCAAAGGTTTCAGCCAGTTAAAAGAGGCAGCTATAACACATTTCAAACATCTCTACACAGCAGACCCCCAAAACAGCGAGGAAGATACTGCTGATCTCCTTGCAAACATCCCTCTCCTGATCAGCCCTGAAGACAATGCCATCCTCACAAAGCCCATCACTGAAGAGGAAATCATAAAAGTCATTTGGTCCATGGAATCGAACAAGGCCCCTGGGCCAGATGGATTCTCAATTCTCTTCTACAAGACCTGCTGGGATATCATCAAAGCTGACCTTTTAAAGATGGCACAAGGATTTATGAAAAAAGCCAAAATAGGAGGAGGAACCAACTCCACCTATATCGCCCTCATCCCCAAAGAAACCAACCCTGAAACCTTCGCCAGATTTAGGCCAATTTCGTTGTGCAATGCCTCCTACAAAATTCTGGCAAAGCTTCTAGCCAACAGGATCAAACCTTTGCTTAACAGGCTGATATCCAGCAATCAAGGTGGCTTTGTAGAAGGCAGGCACATCCTGGATAATGTCATCCAAGTCCAAGAGATAATTCACTCAAGCAAGCAGCGAAACGAAAAAGGCATGCTAATTAAACTCGACATGGCCAATGCCTTCGACCGAGTCAACCGAGCCTTTCTCTGCAAAGTCCTACATTCTTATGGCTTCTCCTCTCATTTCGTCAACCTAATCACAGCTTGCACTGACAATCCCTGGATTGCCCCTCTCGTAAATGGTCGTCCTTCTTCTTTTTTTCAAGCCCAAAGAGGCCTCAGGCAAGGATGCCCGCTCTCTCCCTTCTTGTACATCCTGATGGCGGATTCCCTCAGCAGAAAGTTAACAGCTGCACAAGCAACAGGCTCCCTTCCAAGTTTAAAACCCTCCACCTCCTCTCCATCCCAGAACCATGCATTGTTTGTTGATGACTCTCTCCTTTTGGGAGGTGCTTCTGTTCAAATAGCCAGGGAATTTGACTCAGTCTTAAAGCAATATTGCAGGGTCTCTGGTGCCTTAATCAACGAAAGGAAAAGTGCAATTTACGGTTGGAATGTTGGACAGAGAGAACTCACAGGTATCTCCAACATTCTCGGCTTCACAGGACATGCTCATTGGGAGAAGATTAATTATCTTGGCCTTCCAATTACTAATAGCTGCAACAAGATGTCGCTGTGGTCAGACATCATCAGCAAAATTAAAACGAAAATCTCTGCATGGGGAGGCTATTGGCTCACCAAGGGAGGCAAGGTCGTTCTGATTAAGGCAGTGTTAGCAGCGCTCCCAATTTATCAAGCTGCCTTCATTCTCGCCCCAAAAAGCGTGACCGACCAAATCTCTAAGCTGCTCCGCGATTTCCTCTGGCAGGGGGGGAAAGGGAATCAACATAAATATCATCTGGTCAGATGGGAAACGGTCAAGCGATCAATTTCAGAAGGAGGACTTCAAATCCACGATCCAGCGATGGTAAATCAGGCGTTTGGAGGTAAAATCACGTGGAACCTCTTCACAAACCCAAAGCATCCGGTCAGTGAAATTCTAAAGGAGAAGTATGCTCCCCACGTCCAGTACAGAGATCTGAAAGTAAGCCAAAACCGCCACAGCACGCAGGTATGGAGACTCTGCAATAAAAGTTTAAATTTTTTTAAAGGAAAGGCGTACAGGATCCCAGGCAACGGAAAACACGTCAACCTGTGGCAAGACCATATTATGGACAGAGATCCCCTTGAAGACAACGATGAAATCACTGAATTGAAAGAGTGGCTGGATCGTGCAGGGATAAACAGTGTTTATGACTTATCCAAATGGGACAGTCATGATGACTGGAAAGGGTGGGACTTTTTCGGAGTTCCAGATCGCCTAAAACAACAACAATGCATTTTAGAAGAGTTGTTGGAAGAGGCGGCCCCTGTGAACAGAAAAACGAAAGATAGCTGGGGGTGGGGGAGATCAGGAATCTACATAGTTTCAGAAGCCTACAATGCGCTACAGCCAGTTAGGAATTGCAGTAAATCTCCGGATTTTTGGAGGAAAGTTTGGGACCCGCTAGCTCTACCTAAGGTCAACTTCTTCTTTTGGACTTTGGTCCACAACAAGCTGTTAACGGGAGACAACTTGGAAAAAATAAGCATAGATGGGCCGCACAGATATGAACTGTGCAGGAGTAGCACAAAAACAACTAAACATCTCTTCATGGATTGCAACTTTGCCACAGAAGTTTGGAGCCTCCTTCTTCAGGATTTAAAAATCTCAGTCCCTCAATTTCATTCTGTAGCAGATTTATTCGCTGCCTGGAACCAATGCTATCCAAAAAAAATCCCCAGCAAATCAATTTGGAGAAGAGTTTGGAATGCCATCCCCAAATATGTTTGCTGGCAGATTTGGCTGACCCAGAATGATCTTATTTTCAATGAAAAGCAGCAAGCCCCACTTTTGACAGCAGCAAAGGCTAAGGCCTTCCTCTTGGAAGCAGCTCATCATCATTTTACAGATTGTGCTTTGCTGCTCCCTGAGGAAGCGACGTGGATGGGCCCCCTTTCTCCACATCCTCGGAATCAGCTTTCAGCCCCTCAAGCATTGAACCCGGTTTGGAGAAAAAGAGACTCTGAAGCAACCTTTCAAGATTGGTGGAGAAAACAACAAATTACCACAATCTTCTTCGACGGAGCCTCCAAAGGCAACCCTGGGACAGCAGGAGCAGGAGGAGCCATATACGCCTCGGACGGGTCAAGAAGGGATAGTTTTAGTTGGGGCCTCGGTCAGAAAACCAACAACCAAGCAGAGATCCAAGGCCTGCTCAAAGCTTGCCAAATAGCCAGAGACAGAGGATATAAAGACTTCCAAGCCTTTGGAGACTCAGAGATTCTAATAAAAAATTTAAACTCGGATAAATTGTTCAACAATGCAACTCTCAACAAAACTCTGAGAAGATTAAAGAGATCCCTGCTCAACTTCGACTCCTACAAATTCTTCCACATTCTCAGAACCTCAAATAGTGAAGCAGATCAACTGGCGAACAAAGGATGTACTCTTCGAAAAGGGCAGCTTCTCCTAAATGATGAAATATCTTTCCATCCTTGTAACTCTTGAGTAATCTGTGTTAAGATCCAGTGCAAGAACCAAAATAGAAGCTTTGTAATGCTGGCTGCCATGGCGCATGTCCATTTTCTTATCCAATAAATAAACATACCCGTTTCAGTTAAAAAAAAAAAATGTAACAATAGGTTATAGAGGACATGTAGTTGTGGATTGAATTTATTACCCTCCTCCATCATGCATTAAATATTAGGGGGTTTGGAGTCTCATTTCATGTCATGTCTTAGTTTTGTAATCCTTCATCATCCTTGTAGAGTTGTGGGTGCATAAGAAGTCAAGGAGTTGAAGAGAGTTATGCTCCCTTGCCCACCATGGGTAAGGGAAGCACATGTAGTAGGATGTAGTGGGTCATTCTAAGTATTAATGAACAAAATATAATTGATGTTATATTCATGGTGTTTATATATGTTCATGCTG
>ML782499.1:57483-72681 GCA_009831015.1 Picea engelmannii
ATCCATATTTACTTCTTATCAACCATGAAAAACCAATAATGAGTCATATTTACATCAAACAATATTGGGTCCATTACCCAAGCCTTTGTGCTACGAGGCTTTCTTCAAGGGTTGACATCAATGACAACCAACCTTAATCAACAGTGTATATGTTTACATGGCATGTTTGATGTATTTATTTGAAGTATTTAGTGTTTAGTAAATTAATAAAGTTTGTAAGGTAAAAGAAGCCAACATTTTGCACTAGTCGAGAAAGTTATTTATGGTCTTCCCTCCATGGATAGGTGGAAATAGTTTCATGGGGATAAGATTGTGAAAAGAACCTAGAGTTAAGAAATCATTTTTCCTATGTTGGAATGGTGGCCAACATTTTAGTGGGTGGATGATTGGTTTCTTTGCTTTAGAGTCTAGATCTATTTTTTTGAGTTGAAGAAGGTGGTAATTTTTCAAATTTGTTTTAGGAATCAAAGGTATGATGTTTCTTATGGTCCTCTCAAAGAATGGTTCAAATTGAATTTATTTTTGGTATTTTTTATGCTTCCATACCAATGATAAGTTGTATGGTGATTTTTTTAGTGCTATCATGATTAACTATATATTTTGGGTGTAGTAATGGTTGATCTAGAGTTGTTGCAAGTAAATTATTTGTTAAAAGTTCTATATAAAATGGAATACATAAGGCCTAGTGTGATATTGGTGAAGGTTACATGCCATGACTTACAATTGATAATGAGGATAGGCTATGATAGATCTATGAATGCAATACTAAGGACAAGTGTAGCATGGGGTTAATGTCTAGGATGAATTCAAAGTTAAGCACAAATTATGGTAGCATGTAGTTTAGGTTTCATGGAATCTAAGATAGTGAATGTGCTTATCCTCTAGTTCTTTCACATGCTTGTTGATTATTTCGAGATTATATTGAGTATAATGATGTGTAATTGTATACTATAAAGGTGCACATTGTTGTTTTTACAGTAAATGATCAACAACATTGCCATTTACCATTTTCATTGGGTTGTATTGAATGGCTATGCATATATGGTTAACATGGTTGGGACTATAATTTCATCCTATGTAGAAGGTTGAGTCGATGACATGCCTAAGTGGTATCTCATATGCAACCACTACCTTTACACACTATGGTGATTGTATCCTATTAGTCACATGACTCAATGGCATTTTTAGTTTGATTTCTCATTTTTTTATGCACATATAAGAACAATTTGGTCATAAAGTTGCACCATGTATGGGACTGTGCTTTATCGGTAACTACATCTCTTGTATTTTTTGTAGCCTATTTATTATTTTCTATTATGCACACACATGTGCAGTTTCTGAAGACTACTTCATATCTATTGCATTGATTGTTTGGTTGATATTATTACCCTCCCTATTAGCATTGTTACATTAAGAAGAAATGGTGTATCTCTCTTTGAAAGGTTGCATTAGTGATGAATGTGTGCCCATCAATAGTTCATGAGTAGGGTTGGATACACGGGAAATAGCATAAATCCATCAATGGTATGTTTAGAATGTATTTTTGGCTCATTCATGGAGTGATCATTGGAGAATTGATTGTTTCATAGGAAATACAAAGCTCTTATTCTAACTATGTATGAGATGCATGTTACCCTTTCTAGTTTTGTTGAATATGGTGTAAACGACTGTAACAAGACTGAATGGCACAATTTAAAGCTTGACATTTGCACACATAAGATTTTCATGGGTTGGGCCTTTTTCTATTATGCTTCCTTTATAATTTATGGTCACTTGTATATGTTGTGCGCATTACTTGAGTTGTTGATTTTCATTGCACACTATTTATGGTATGACCCTTGGAGGTTAGACCAAGTCTTTTTTAGATTGTATTTTTGGTTGATAAGACTTAGTTTGTGATGAGTATTGAGTTACCTTTTGAATAGCACTAATTGAGGAGTGATTTTCAGTCTTCTTGGAACTTAGATTGTGCCATGATAGGGTTGTAGTTATAAGTTGTGGTTTGGTTTGTGGAGTTACAATCTAGTTGTGGCTTGGTGTGGTTGGGTTGTAAAATGGACATAAATATTTGTAGAACCATTGTTTATCCTTATACATCTGATCCTTAGCATGTATGATTATATCTAGTATGTGGATGTGCCATATTTTATTTGGATAATTGTGGAAGGGTGGCATGCTCATGGAGAGTTGTGGAAAAACTTGCTTCCTATTTGAATTTTAAGTCTATATTTATTTGATTATTTATTTAAATGCACTCTAGTGGTGGATCTTTTGATGATGTGATGGTGATGATGATGAGATTTGAGTTATGATGAACCTGAGTATTAGTTCTTTCATGTTTTGGAGGAGTTAATAAGTAGTCTTGCATCGCAAGATCACAACTAGTATTTTTCCATTGTGTTTGATATTGTAAATTCCAACATGGTGGGAAAGTCATAGAAAATGTCTCCCTCATGAATATGGATGAGAATGATTCCAAGTTGGATTTTGTAGAGAGATTTTATTACTTGATTGTATATGCCTCACATTCAAATTATTTTTGAATACCTAACTTCTAGGGTCATAATTATATGTGGGTCTCGATGGTTAGTGGCTAGGATTGGATATTATTTCTAAACTATTTTGCATTGGTGGGGTGTGACACCATGGTTTTAGTGTGTTTAGTTATAGATTTCCAATGATAACAACGTGTTTACACTTATACATTGTATTGAAGAATGGGTGAATCTATAATTGTTACAAGGTGATCTTTATTGGTGGGTCATGGAACCATGCACTTCATGTACCTTGTTTCAGTCACATCCTTTTGTTGGAACTATTTTATCTACAAATGATTTCTAATGGGTGTGGACATTGAGCTTCATGACCTCGTGATTGCACTATCCTTATTATTAGGATTGAATTTTTTGGGGGAAATTATAGACAGATATTATGATCAAAAAATTTGAGCAGCAATTTGGTGTTTGATAGAGCTTAGTTCCAAGTACAATTGGATAGTTTAGGTGATGTAGATTGGACATGTGACTTGAACCCTAAAGTTAGAGCTCAAGGAGAGGAGAAAATTCTTCAAGCATAGTTGGTGGAAATGATAATGCTTTTGATTTTGCTTCCAGATGGTACTTGTCATTAGAGAGTTGACTAGAGGGCTAGCCAACAAATAGTGGTGGGGGATCATTAGCCCTTAGTTGTGTGTTAATGCATGGAAAATTATTTCACATTTTTATTGGTCATTGTTGACTTAGTGGGGTTTAAGGTTGTTATGCTATTAATGGAAAAATAGGGTTTTAAATGTAATAATGGGTTATGGAGGATGTGGAGTTATGGATTGTATTTATTAACCTCCTCCATAGAGCACTATATATTGGGGGTTTAGAGTCCCATTTTATGGCATGTCTTTGTTTTGTAATCCTTCATCATCTTTGTAGAATTTCAAGTGCATAAAGAAGTCAAGGGGTTGAAGAGAGTTCGGCGGGAAGTGCATGTGTAGGATGTAGTAGACTATTCTCATTATTAATAAAGAAGATATGATTGATGTTGTATTTTTGGTGTTATACATGTTCATGTTGGTGTTGTGTATTTGTTTATTTGGCATGGTTGATGTGTTTATTTTAAGTATTTAGGGTTTAGTAAATTAATAAAGTTGGCATTGTAAGCGATGGATATTTGTGGAATGAAACAATGGTTTTCCAAGTTAAGAATTCAATATTGGTGGGAAAATAGGTTTGAATATTTTTTTGCATAATACGTAGAGTTGCATGGTGGAATTTTCAATGGTCTAGGGACATAGTTCTGCACGAGAAACCTAATAGAGACGACTGCAAAATTTTCTAGGTCGAGTTCCTGGTAAGTTTGTATAAATTGTGGAAGTGGATTGAATAAGCGTCATAATATGACAATAGATAAAAGAGAGTAGTAAACAAGAATGCTTGAAAAATGGTTGTGCCTCATCAACTAGATCACTAACTCATCCATGTAGTCATTTTTTGGGTGCAAACTATAGTAGAGGGATGCATGGTATAGTTTGTTGTAGAGTCCTATTAGTCATTTTCAAAGGAAGTGGAGTTTAAAAACAGATTACGTGGGAAACTAATACAAGAAATCCCCCTTTAGATTAAAATGTTGATGGTTGAGGAGGGATGTTTCCAGTTGAACCTGTTAGTATGGTAAAGTATACACCCCATGCTAATGGGTGGCTAGAATGGTGTTGTTGATGCTAAAAGGGTAGGAAATCTAGTGCAACAAGAAGAGATGAGAATAGTGCAAGGGTTGAGAGATTTTTGAGGGTGGTGATCACAAATCAATGGTGGGTTAATCAAATGAATGTAGTGAAGAAGAGGATTGCATAGCTACAAAAGGAGGATAGTGAGGAAGGAAGTATAGCAGGGAGGTTGCAAGACTTGCACAAGTTGAAGAGACAAGGAGAGATGGCCAACTCATTGTGAAAGGTGAGAGGTTATGTGTTGCAAGGTAGTTTGATAAGAGAGAATAGATGTAAAGGAGGGTCAGAATGGAGTAGTTTTCTAACCTGAATAAAAAGAAACAACGAATATTAGCATAAGAGATGATGCACAATTAGAAAATGCACTCGTTGATTTGTTCTAATTGTTCAAAGAAGAAAAAAACTCACAAAAAGAGGAAATGATTACCTATTGTTAGAAAAGTCAACCCAGCCCTAGCCACACCATAGACATTGTTGAAAAATAAGGTATTGTTAGAAAATACTATTGAATATGAGTACATGTTACCCCAATTTTTTACAAAGATGAAAGGCATAAAAAGGGAGCTTTGAGAAATGAAGATAAGGTTGCAACTAGATGCAAAGCTAGACAAACATCGCATGTATTGTTTGACTATGCAAGTTAAAGAGAAGGTGAAATGGGAGATTAATCAAATGATTTCCATAAGCCTGATCTTTCTTGTAGATGAATTAGCTTGGATCAAACCCATAGTGATTCAAAGCAAGAACGGTATTGAAGCATAAGGGTTTGTGTTGATTTTAGGAGCCTCAATGTTTCATGTGTTCGTGATACATTTCCAACTCCCTTTAGTGATGAAGTCCTTGATCAGGGTGCAAGGAAGGAAACATATTTATTAACATATGGGTTTCTAGGTTATCATTGGGTTAGAAATGGAAAACAAGATAAGAATAATATCGCATTCACTATAGAGTGGGGTTTCTTTACCTATAATGTACTTCCTTTTGGGTTGAAATGTTCTTGGTATTTTCCCCGCATTCAAATAACATCCTTTCATGATCACATCCACAAGTTCTTGGAATTCAATATGGATGATTAGATTGTGTGTAGCATGTTAAAACACCATGTTTCAATGTTGAGTTTCATGTTTATCACTATAGAAAGTTGCACATTTATTTGAACTTGAAGAGTGTATTTTCTATACATGTTTTAGGACATTGTTAGGGCATATTGTGTGCAAAGGGGGAGTCTTGGTAAACCTAGCCAAGCTTTTGATCATTTTGAAATTACTTGTCCCAACCAATGTCAAGACAATATGCTCCAATTTACAACATACTAGGCATTACAAGATATTTATTCACAACTATGCATCAATTACTGAACTAATGGAGAAGTTTATCAATAAATTTGAAGTCTTCTACATCCACATAATGCACAGTACTCCAGTATTTTACGTGGAAACCTAATGCAGGAGAAAACCACGTAATGTTTTTCTTATATGTCTTTAAGAATTACATTCAAGGAAAAACCAACTTCCAATTCTCCAGCTCCAACTAGAAGGAGGCTCTGACCCCCTATATTTTCATGATACAACCTAAGGGAAGCTCCAACTCCCCAATTCTTTGGCTACAACTAGAAGGAGGCTACAACCCCCTATGTTCTTTGGCTATAGCCGGAAGGTGGCTACAACCACCTAGTTCTCATGCTCCAACCTGAAGGATGCTCCAACTTGTTGATTCTTCAACACCAATAAGAAGGAGGCTATAACCCCCTTCCTTTCCTTGTCCAAATACCCTGAAATATAAATGTCAAATGTAGACAACCTGTCATTGAATCAAACACTGCCACTATCAACGTGTACCAAAAACCTTTAACAAATTGTACCAATCAACCTGCACTAAACAACCCGTAACAACCTATACCAACACAAGTGCATCAACTATGCACAACACAACATGTCTCACCAATCTTAGCAACTAATCAGATTTGTTCACCAAGATCAATGACCGAGACAACTCTCAACCATATGCACAATATCACCAAGATGTGCATCAACCAAGACTACTTACAAACATTAACACGATGTATCACAATCAAGATGTGCTTACAAAAGTATACAAAGTCATATATGCCACATCATCCATAAACCATGTGCCAATAATACTACTAGAAAGTGCCTCTAACAATGTACCAAATATGTACCAATCACGCATCAACTATAGATCAAACTATGACTCATCAAGATGTACCAACATCACCATACCATACACCTGATGTATGTTCCACTCATCAACTATTTGTCCCAACATGTATCTCAATCATATACCAAAGACATATACCAATATAACAATCAAAATTTCTCTAGAAATACATCACACTATCCATAACCAAATACCATAAACCCTCACATCAAATAATGTGCCAAAACCTCACTATTTTGTAGCCTCAAGTGTGTACCAATCATATATCAAGACCACTAACAAAAGCCTCTCACAATGTACCATAAGATATACCAATAAGACTCAAACATGCACCAACAATATACATATATAGATTTTCCTCAAAACCATTCTACAACAAGCCCTAAACTTCCAAGAGGGCATCCAACATATTTACAAGGAAAACCCTCAACCAGATTCATAGATTCAACACTACACATATGAAAACCTTCCCTTTTTCTTCTTGTAGTTGTGGATCTATTACGGATTTGTTTTTGTAGACGTGATTCTGTTGTCATGATTTTGTTTCCGCGATTATGTTGTTGTGATTCTACTATCGCAGTTCTGTTGCCACGATTCTACTATCATGGTTCTACTATCGTGGTTCTACTACAACAGTTTTGATGTCGCAATTATGTTGCGGCGATTTTTCTACAGTGATTTTTCTACCACGATTTTTCTGCTGCGATTTTGTTGCCGCTATTTTTCTACTACGATTTTGCTGCCACGAAGTTTTTGCTAGGATTTTGTTTATGCAAATCTTCTACCGCAAATTTGATATATCAATAATACCTGCCAAATAACCTTTCACAAATGGATATTCAATATTCTCAAAATAGGTGCTAATAGGAGACCCTTTCCCTCTTATTTATACTCTCCAAGTAGCTTCCTCAAGGGGTTATCTTCTAACTAACTTACCCAACTTCCTTGTTCTAGGGCTAACCCACTTCTAACCACTTGTCCACTTACAACCACTTTATCCACAAATAGTAATCTCTCCACTTCTAGTTGCAACTAACTTTATTATTTTATTATTTTATTTTGCAACCACTTTGACTTATCCATAAATAGTAAACTCACCACTTCTTGTTGCAACCACTTTATTATTTAAATAATTTCTCTTTGCAACCACTTTGACTACTTTATTATTTAAATAATTTATCTTTACTCACAACTTCTTGTTGCAACTAACTTTTATATAATTAGTCAATTCATAACTTCTTTTCCCTTAACTAACTTCTTGTTGCAACCACTTTATTATTTAATATATTTCCTAGTCAACCACTTGGACTATTCAATCTTCTCATCGCAATTACTTTACCATAATTACCAAACTCACAACTTCTTGTTGCAACTAATTTATTTTTAATTATTTTCTTAATGCAACAACTATACCCATGATTAACTCCTAGTTACCATCAATTTGACTAGTACACTTCTTCTAGGATATTCTAGAATAATTGACTTCTTTGACCTTCTGGGGGCTTCTAGATAACTCATGATAGTTCTCCAACTTCACATGGCCATAACTCTCTAATCGTGAGGAGTTATGCGACGTTCCACATATCACCGAAAATGGAATGACATGTATTATCCATCTAGAATAGTCTTACCTACATATTCACTGATCTTCATGCCTTCATACCTCAAACAAACTTGGGTCTCTTACCCATACCTTTGTGTTATTAGACTTCTCCAAGGGTTGACATCAATCACTAAGGGTTGACATCAATATAAAATATCACTCTTCAAGGGTTGACATCAATGAAAACCAACAATCCAAACCAATTGTCCATAAACCTAAGCCAATTATCCATAAACCTAAGCCAATTGTCTAACAGAAGTTGGTAAGTTCTCCCATCCTAGTATTTCCTAATTGGGATGTAGAATTTCATGTGCATGTCGATGCATCTAATATATACCTAGGAGTAGCTCTTATGGAATGGAATATTGATCACCTTGTGTAATTTGCAAGTAGGAAATCATCTCAAGAAGAGAGCAACTACACTAACACCAAGAGGTAAGGGCTTGCTATGGTATTCTTTATAGAAATTTTGCTACTATCTCTCGGAAGGCCATTCGAGTTCTATATTGATCATTTTGCTTTGAAGTATTTAGTTAATAACCCAATTTTGGAAGGTTTGATCTATATGTGGTTGTTTAAATTTAAGGATTCACTCATTTTAAATCATTTCTAAGCCTAGTAGGCATAATGTGGGTATTGATCATTTATCAAGGATTTAGTCCAGTGAATTAGGAGAAGTAGTTGATGATCAACTTCCAAATGATGATCTTTTCTGAGTTGAAGTTGTAACTAATTATATATAAGAGAATGCTTTATTATTTACCAAAGTTTCTACCCATGTAGATTACTCCACAACTATGAGACACCATCTAATGGTTCGAGATGCAAATTACCAGTTAATTGTGGGACAATTGTATAAGTTAGGCAATGATAGAATTCTTTAGCAATGTGTGTTAGATCATGAGGGTAAGGATATCCTTTGAGAATTCCATCATGGAGTTGCAAAATGCCATTTTGGAGGTAATGCAACCACCCATAAGCTGTTATAGGCTAGTCTATGGTGGCCTACTATTTTTAAACATGCCAAAGGCTATGTCAAGGTTGTGATGTATTCCAATGGGTCGGAAAGCCATCTAGAAGGGAAAAGCTACTATTGTACCTAGAAAGAGCACTAAAGCCATTTGAGAAGTGGTCTATGGATTTTATTGGACCTACAAACCCACATTCTTAGAACTCTAATTCTTAGTACATCATTATTGCAATTTACTATGTTACCATATGGGTGGATATTTCACCTACTCAATTTTGTTCCATTGATACTACAACACCCTTCATTTTTTAACATATCACCAATATGTTTGCTTTCCCTAGAATTTTGACAAGTGATCATGGCCATAACTTTCTAAGTCCTACTATCACAACTATAGCTTAGGATTTTTTGATTTAACATCATAAAAGCAATCCATATCATATGGAACATTTGAAGCCTTTAATAATATTTTGGAGCATGGGTTGACAAATGTCTGCTCAACAAATAGAGATGATTTGTATGAAAGAATTCTAGTAGTGCTTCGAGCTTATAGGATGACCATTAATAGATCACATAAGAAGACCCCCTTTCAATTGGTGTATGGGAAAGAAGTTGTGATACCTACACAATTTGTGGTGCTTAGTTTATTCATTTCACAAGATACTAATATGATTGAAGAAGAATCAATTGCATAGTGATTTGTTGAGTTAATGTAATTGGAGGAGTCTCAATTCATAACTAATTTTCACTAGTATGTGGAGAAATCAACGTAGAAGGCATGGACGGATCACAACCTCAAAAGTAATACATTTTCTAAGGGTGATTTTATTCTCCTATATGATAGTAAGTATCTAAAACATATTGGCAAGTTGTAACTACATTGGCTAGGTCCATATATAGTTTTGGAGATTCAAGAGTTTGGTGTAGTTCACCTAGCTCTTTAACAATATTCTTTACATGGGATGGGTGAATGGCTCTCACTTAAAGACCTATACCCCAACCCCATGATTCATTGGGGCTCATTTAGGGTTAGGTCAAATTTTGGTTTTGGTCTAGTTTTTGTCTTCTTTGTTTTATTCCATGTTGTGTCATTTAGTTTTGTTTCTTTTCCCTCTTTGAGTCTAGTGTCATGTTGAACCTACCCCCACCCTTTGGGTTTTTTTTCTCATATTTCTGGTACATATTTATGGTCAAGTGGGCAAGTGCCAGTTAGTTTCATTTTGTCGATTCTAGATAACATCATTGTAGTTGGGGAGGGTTAGATTTTAGTTCAACACAAAAAAATCAATCCCGTAAGGAACCTAATTTTATGATTTCAAACTTGTTTTATTGCATTTGCAATCATTGGTGGTAAAATTTGAAATGGCCAATTTGGTTATGGTTTTCGTATGGTTCATCTAGTGAAGTCTAAGAGAGTGGGTTGTGTTAGGTTTTGGTCATTGTCACTGAGAGAGGGTGAAATTCAAACTATAATAACAGGTCTAAGGGATTGATAGGATGGATTTTAAAGTATTTCTAGTTGAGACTTAAATGCTTGTTGAGTTGGCCTTTTGGGAAAAATTTGTTAGGTGATCTTTCCCATGCATTAGAAATTTTACCGTTGATGTGTAGTAAATGCATTTGGAAGTTATATGTTGGACACACCTAGCACACTTAGAGGGGGGTGAATGAGTGTGGGGCTCTTTTTCCCAAAAAAAATTTTTTACACAAAACTCATTCAACAATTACTCATTACCCATTGCTGTCATTTATAACCAGTTAGATGTGAACATATATCAGCAATATATCATCAACAAGTCATCACTACAAGGAACACAAAGAACACAATATGTATGTACAATTTTATTACGGACTACAATCCTTGGGGTTTTTCAGTAACAACTAAATAGAGTACTGTTGGCCCTTGACCAAGTTTTGAGGAACACTTGGTCATATTTGACCATTTTTGGACTTCGACAACCTGTCAAAAATGGAGCGCCAGGCGAAGCAGAGATCACAGGATCTCGACCCACTTTTGGGCCCTTTTAGGGTTTTGGGTTAATGTAATGGAAAAGGGATGTCAGCCCGTGGGTTTACCCATGTTTAGGCCCACTTTTGTAATCTATAAATAGATACTTAGGAAATGTAAGGATAGATGATGGCTTAGTGCTAGTAACTAGATCTGTGTGATCGGATGTGGATTGTAAGTGCTCTGAGCATGATTGTAAGAGGCTTGCAGAGCTAAGTGCAAGTTGTTGTAGGAGGTTGTGAAAGGCTTTATGCTGAAGTGAAAGGAAGAAGGATCTAGCGAGCTGCGCAGATCTTTTGTCATGTGCGGAGTAAGGATGTTGAGGCTCTGTGTTGTAACTACTTGACTGAGATAATAAAGAAGAGTTGGTGGACGTAGCCCCAGGGTGGGGGTGAACCACGTAAATTTGTGTGTTATGCTTTGTGCTTTGATTCAATGTGTTTTTTCTTATGCTATGTGCTTTGATATATCCACTTATGCTCTGTGCTTCTTAGATGTGTATGAATGTTAGATATGATATGTATGAAGATGCTTAGTGTTGATCTACTAGATTTGATCTATTTTATTGTGCTAAGTGATTGAATACTATAGATTAGTATGAATGTTGTGAAGCTCTGTCTTATAAGCGAAGTGGTTATTGAATGTATCTTGAGGAACTAACGGTGCTAAGTGTTCTAGTAAGCTTTATAATCATAGATCTGTGTCCCACCTAAGGTTGTAGACACCTAAGTCTTGCAACCACCCCTACCTCTACCTCGGGTGAGACTTCATTTGCTTCGCAGGTGTTGCCAAAAGGGTCGGTAGTTAGGGATTTGTTGGTGCACTCTTGAGCATTGAACACTGGGTCTGCCCCTGTGCCAACAAATGGTTCTGTTGCCGAGACCTGAAATTGTGATTGTTGGGAACTGAGGAAGAAGAAACTTTGTGTAAAAGAAATCTCTGTGTGTAAATCTGTTTCCCTAGTGTGTAGCTTTTTACTCAACCTATGAAGCTTTGTGTCAGGAATAAGGTCAGATCTGAAGAAAGGAAGATCAGATCTGAAGAAAAGAAGCAAGATCTGAACGCTCTGTGCTCTAAGAAAAGTAAAAGTGGAAATTTCTGAAAGAAAGAGGTTAGATCTGCAGAAAAGAAGTAAGATCTGTAAGCTTTGTTCTCTAATAAAGGTAAGAATAGTCAAAAGTTCTTAGATCTGGAAGCTTTGTGCTCTATAGAAGTAAGATAAGTGAATTTTTTTGTTTCTAGAGCATGGATCTAGGTATGTTTGATAGATTATGTTCAAGCTTAAAAACTAGGGCATTAATAGATGAAATAAAGTTTGATATGAATAGATATGATAAGTATCATGATAGATATGTTATACCTATGCATAGAAAGAATGTCTGGACGAAAAAATGGATGCAGGATCCTAGCAAGAAATTTTTGCAGGCTAGCCATTCTGATCCTAGCGCACAGTACAAGAAGAGTTGGGGATCATTGAAGAGAAAGAGAGGATTAACTCTTTGTTACAGATGCAGAAGACCAGGACATCTTGCTAAGGAATGCCCTGGGAGAAAACCTAGTTGCCTCTATTGTAAGGCTATGGACCATGAAGTACTAGATTTCCCTAGAATGATTGCTAGACTTGAAAAGATGAATATAGAGAAAGCAAACCTTGAAGGAGATCAAGAGACTAAGATTACAGAAGAACCCCAACAAGAATCAGAGAAAGTATTAATACAGATGAAAGAAAACCTAAAGGAACATAAAGATGTTCAATTACCACATATCTTCAAAGAAAAGGAGCAAGTCGAAGAAAGAATATGGGACTTCAACATTGACTATATTCTTGATGAAGAAACACAAGTGAACATTATGCCAGAATTATCTAAAAATGAAGAAGACTTGTATTCTTGAAAATATTTGCAAGTAAAATTTATGTGTTAAAATGCAAATGGATCAACTTTGCAAACACAACTTGATTAAAATTTACTCATTCAAGATTCATATAGATAGTAGCAATAACAGTGAATAGAAAACACATAACACAACAAATGATAAAGGAGTTCACCCCTCTCTTGGGATACATCTCCTGGTCCATCTTCCAATGGATCTTTTGTATTATTGGCTCAAAGTGATCAAAAATGTACTTTACAATGCTCAAAATGCCAAATAGACTACTCCAATGGCTTCAGAACGTCCAAAAACCCCTAGCTAGGATTTTTCGACACCTTGTTTGGCCAAAAATTGAAGAAGATAGGCTTCCTGGAAGTCCCCCTTCAAACTTGTTGTCTCTGCATCTACAAATCGCACCCTTGTTGGCTCAACCTAGCCCACACACATATTTAAGCGTAAAAATCTAGCACCGAATGAAACCACGTGAACCATGCAAACTGTAGGATGGTTACATGTGCACCTAGCCCCTAACCGCCAAGGCTATGGTCGTATGACCCATATGATCGCGTGCAAGTGCAAACATAGGCCCCCGTTTCCACAAACCAATGGTTTAACAACAAGTGGCGGGTTGTTTGTATAACCATTGAACTAAATTCAAACCAAATTGCGCGCGCGCATATATGACATAACATGTGGTCATATTACAACAATGTATGTGTCCAGGGGCTGGGGCTAAGCCCCAGCCCGAACCCCCGCGCCAATAGATAAACAATTCAAACTCAAAACTATTTAAAACCATACATATATCAAGGCATATGGTGTGGCGCGTTGGCAATGCAAACTTTTCAAAGGTTGTATTCATGGGTGGAGGTCACAGGTTCGAACCCGATGGACTCCAATAAAGTTTTATACAACAACCAATAACAAGGTGCCACGTGGCAGCCCATGACTAGGCCACATGGCACCGTACAACCAACCAAATACTGCCACATGTCGCAATGTCATTCATCCACATCTACCAACTATCTGCCACTCATCCCTGCCATGTGTCGTACGGACTGCCACGTCAGCATCCATACGGACTATACGGACTGTACAGTCAGCACCCCTTTTTTTTGCCTATTTGTCATTTCGAACAGAACGTGATATCTCTCGCTCCTGACATCCATTTGAACCCAAACGAGTTGAGTTGGGTTTGTAACAATGAGGCCTACACTCCAGGTCTATTTGAATTGATTCTGAGCACTTTGAATTTTTGAGCAAAATTTGATCCCCTGGATCACACCTCCCCATTGGAAAGCTTTCGGACCTCCAAAAGACTATTTTCAGTCTGTTTGAAGATGAGGGTATAGTTCCCTCACCTTTCCAACCTCAATCCACTTGGATTTTCTTGGATTTGTACCTTTAAGACCAACTCGAAGATACTCCACATTTCCTCGTTTTGAAGTTCGCATTCTCCTGTCAAGGATGGTGTCTTCATGCAGTTCTGTAAGATATTATGGGGAAAAATAATCTATAGAAGGAATATGAACATGCTCTCCTTGATCATCAATCAAAGGAGGCTCATATAATTTCAAATTCTCAACATTAAAAACTACATACATTTGCATATAAGGAGGCAAATCTAAACGAAAGGCATTGTTACCAATCTTGTCAATAATCTTGAAAGGACCATATCGAATTGGTTTCAATTTTTTACCTTCTCCTTTAAGCCTCTCCTTACAGATGTAAATCCAAACTTCATCTCCAACTTGGAAACTGTGATCAACACAATGCTTGTCATGTCTCGTCTTGTACTTGGCTTGACTCTTTTCCAACTACTCTTGCACCATTTGGTGTATCGACTAAATTTGTTCAATGAACTTTTCTGCCCTATCAATGTCATATTGACCATCAATAGCAATATCCTTCCCAAAGATAAAATCTAAAGGAGATTTGGGGAAATAGCCAAAACATTCTTCAAATGGTGACTTTTGAGTTGAAGAGTGCTTAGCTCGATTGTAAGCATGTTGAATGTAGTGTAAATGCTCATCCCAAAGTTTAGGATGCTTTCTTCAATAAGCACGAAGAAGATGCACCACTGTTTGATTTACCACTTCTATCTAACCATCTGTTTGTGGATGAAAAGTTGTGCTCTTTTTCAGTTTGGTGTCCATGAGTGCCCATAAACTCGACCAAAAACTTCCAACAAATCGAGAATCTCGGTCAGAAATAATGGATTTAGGCAATCCAAAATGCACCCAAACATTTTGAAAGAACATTTGTGCCATTTGTTCAGCTGTAACCTGCTTCATACAAGGCATCAAAATACACATTTTTCTAAATCAATCAACCACAACATAAAGATA
>ML782499.1:87696-111485 GCA_009831015.1 Picea engelmannii
AAATAATGATTTCTTCTTTTAGGTCACTTTGACTTCTTTGACCTTGGGGGCTTCAAGCCTTCATGTGGGGGTCCTTCATCTTCGTAAGGCCATAACTCTCAAACCATGAGGATTTATGTGACATTCCACATACCACCAGAAATAGCATGACAAGCACTATCCATCTAGGATAGTTTTGCCAACAATTTCCTTGATCTTCATCTCATTATTCCACATACAATCATGGGTCCTCCAACCATTCTTCTAGGATAACTCAATCCACAAAGCGTCTTCCCGTGAGGACTTTCACCATAAGGGGACCACTTTGGAGTTCATCCATGTGTGCACCTTATCAATCATGATAAGACAATAATGAGAGCATGGGTCCTTCAACCATTCTTCTAGGATAACTCAATCCGCAAAGCGTCTTCCCATGAAGGATTTCACCATAAGGGGACCACTTTGGAGTTATTCCATTTGTGCACCTTATCAATCATGATAAAACAATAATGATTCATCTATACATTTTTCCAACAATGCATCATATACCAATGAAACCACATCGATCCATATTCATCATGTATCAGTGACATCTCATTGATCCATCTTCATCATATCAACGACAACTCATTGATCCATCTTCATCTATGCTTTCTCATCAAGGATAATACATATTACATTACATAAATCATCAATCAATCAATCATTTGGCATCAATCAAACAATCACTTGACATCAATCAATCAAACCATTGGCATCAATGACAACATGATCCAACATTATATCCATAAACTTGGTCATTTTTTTTCATTCTTGTGGTCTTCAGATCTTGTTCAAGTTGGAGTAGGACCAATATCTAGTCAAACAAGTTCACTATTTTGTCCCCCCTTTGTTAGAGTTCGTTAGAGGTACATTCAGTCTATATGCACAATCATGGGGAATGTTACAGATTGAGGGTATAAATATGGGAGGAGTAATGAAGCATTGGTCAGAGAGATTGTCAACCCATAGGTGGAGGTTATGTGTGAGTTGCATAGGAATATTGAACATGCTTCATTGGTAAACCATGATTTCACTAACGATGATCTATTTCCAAATTTATAGTCTTCAATTTACATGGACCAGATTCCATTGGAGAATGGAATCGCAGTTAATGTTTGGAAATATGTTTTTTTGGCCTTCATAAAATTATTTTCTCATGACCCTATTAGACCTACCTACATTTGGTAGCACCAGTGAGGTGGCTTGTTGCACCAAGTTTTTGATCAACCACATTCACTAGAACACTCTGGGGTTTGACTTTCCCTACCCAATTGATGCATAGGACTCCCAAGCACTCATAGGGATATCAAATGAAAGACAATATGTCACATCTGCATTCAAGGGTGTTGGCAAGCATGGAAGATGGGTTGGGTAGACCATTTGATATGAAAAACATGAAATGAAGAGGGAAGGTTATGGGGAAATTACTAGTATGATACAAGATAATCAAAATCGATTGGCCTGTCAACTCATGAGTTGCCACCTCATGCACAAATTCTCCAAGGGAGACTATTCTCTAGACACTTTATCTATGGTTGAGTTCCACATTCAACCAGTTAGGCTAAATTGGTGCACATTTTTATGAATGAGTTATTGGTTGAAAGTGGGGACACACATGCTTCAAGGCATATATTCATTTTTTGGGAATTTTCTTTTATTTTTTGCAATGTATAAGTGGTCAACAACTACAACCTAATCAAGGTTGAAACATTCTTGTAGCCTGGTATGCACCGTGGAGGGTACACAAGGAAGCTCATAATAAATATTTCAATTATTCTACTTTCACCAATTGGTATGATAGGGTGATTGTGGCAACAAGAATGCAATATGGGTGCCAAAGTTCTTGATCGATTTGCATTGTAATAAAAATTGGCTTGGCATCGACAAGGAAAACACCTATGTTCATCCATAGGGAGATAATAGGGAGAAATTCAAGTTCTTAACTTTCTCCTTCTATCTTATTGAACAAGTAGTGGAAAAGGAATTGTATTCTTATACAAGGGTTTTGACAGTCATGTTCTTCAACTTATGTTACCTACATCTTTCTTGAGGGTTTTCAACAACCCAGACACCTTAAACGTAAATAATGTTGAATCATATGATGAGGTCTAGAAGAAGAGGAAAGGCATAGAGGAAAGTTATAATTCAAAGCCAAACATTATAGAATTAACCAGAGGGTGATCCAAGTGGTTATCTGTGGCCACCCACCTATTCCACTGCCTCAAAAAAACAGTTTTTCACCTTGGCAGTTTTTCGGGTTCCAAACTTCCGGGGCCATTTTGAGGCCCTAAACGACGTTTTTTGGGGATTTGGGGCCCAGGTGATTGCACGTGGCACTAGCCTAGGCTAGTTGAAAATTTTTCTTCATGGCTAGACCTTTCCAACAAGCTATCGTGCACCTAAAATGAAGATTGTATGAAAAAGTTATGATCCCACGAAGTTGATGTACTAACTTACCCAAACAGGGCCCACGTGACTTTTGGTACTTCATCTCCTAGGGTTACTTTTTTGGTAGTCTAGGGTTTTCGACATTCTTGTTTATTGTAGAAGGCTTTTAAAGCCTCATTGTAACCATCTTCTTGTGAATGAGCGCAGTCGTCACATCTCTTCTCAGAGATAAGCTACCATCATTCCAGCAAGCTTGTTTTCTGCTGCATTTTACAGTTTCAGCTTATTTCCTTATTGAATAGAAAACCAATTTTACTGTATCTCTGTTATTTTGTGTTAAGCATATTTTAATAATCTGTATGCATTTCATTATGCTCATAAAATCTGGATCAGTGGTACCACAGCGGTCTGCTCCTTGTTGTCTTAATGCATGTCCCCAACGAGGTCAGGGTACAAAGAATTGGGTCTCGAGCTTGTTTCTCTTGAGGACAAAAGCTCTCGCATGCCCAAACAAACTCTCATGGTAGGAGAAAATAAATATGATGGGACAAGATATCCTTTCAAAATGTTTCTTGAGGAATCCCTCACACAACAGAGGAATGAGATGATGGATAGTTTCACGCAAATCCTTCGGCGACTACCAATAGGCGATGCATCTTCCTCGAGCGGAGGCACCGCCCCCTTCAAGGTAAAAATCAACTTTGATATTCCTATATTTAAAGGTCAAATAAATGGAGATGTTGTATACAAGTGGTTGAATCTACTAGAAGAGTATTTTTTTTTCCATAACTTTTCGAATAGAGAAAGGATTACTTTTGTGCTCCTCAAAGTTGTACCCCATGTCAAAGATTGGTGGGAAAATTTTTGTGAGAAAAAGGAAACAAAGGAACCCTCATTATTTACAGTCACAGCCACCTGGGAATCCTTCATGGATGTTATTAAGAAACAATACTACCATGTCGGAAGTTATGACGACTTGTATACCAAATGGACCAAACTGTGGCAAGAAAGAGACCAAGAAGTGTGAGAGTTCACAAATATCTTCCATACCTTGCGCACCAAGCTGGGTATCAAAGATTCAAAGCGACATATGGTTCTCAAGTATCATGCGCTATCATGTGCTATCTTGTGGCCGGTCAAAAACATTTCTTCTCGGTTAGACCTTTCCAATGGGCTATCGTGCACCTAATACGGATATCCTATGCAAGTTACGACCCCGGGAAGTTGATGTACTAACTTACCCAAATGGGGCCCACATGACTTTTGGCGCTTCATCTCTTAGGGTTAGGTTTTTGGATGTCTAGGGTTTTTGACATTCATGTTTATTATAAAATTCCTTCAGAGCCTCATTGTAACCATCTTTTTTTGAATGAGCGCAGTCGTCACATATTTTCTCAAAGATAAGATGCCATCGTTCCAGCAAGCTTGTTTTCTGTTGCATTTTATAGTTTCAGCTTATTTCCTTATTGAATAGAAAACCAGGTTTACTATATCCCTATTATTTTGTGTTAAGCATATTTTAATAATCTATATGAATTTCATTATGCTCATAAATTTTGGATCAGTGGTATCAGAGAGGTCTGCGCCTTGTCGTCTTAATGCATGTCCCCAACGAGGTCAGGGTACAAATAATTGGGTCTTAAGTTTGTTTCTCTTGATGACAAAATCTCTCACATGCCCAAGCGACCTCTCATGGCATAAGAAAATAAATATGATGGGACAGGAGATCCTTTCAAAATGTTTCTTGAGGAATCCCTCATGCAATAGAGGAATGAGATGATGGATAGTTTCGTACAAATCCTTCGAAGGCTACAAACATGCGATGCATCTTCCTCAAGCGGAGGCACTTCCCCCTTCAAGGTACAAATCAAGTTCGATAATCCTATATTTGAAGTTTAGATAGACACTTATGTTGTAGACAAGTGGTTGAATCTACTAGGGTATTTTTCTATCCATAACTTTTCAAATAGAGAAAAGATTACTTTTGCACTCCTCAAAATTGTTCCTTGTGTCAAAGATTGGTGGGAAACTTTCTATGAGCAAAAGGAAACAGAGGAACCCTCATTATTTACACTCACAACCACCTAGGAATCCCTCAGGGATGTTATTAAGGAACAATACTACCCTGTCGGAAGTTATGACGACTTGTATACCAAATTGACCACACTACAAAAATAAAGATGCCAAGAAATGCCAGAGTTCACAAATATCTTCCATACCTTGCGTACCAAGCTAGGTATCAAATATTTAGAGAGACATCTGGTGCTCAAGTATTATGCAATATCATGCGCTATCAGGTGGCCAGTCAAAAATTGTTCTTCTCGGTTAGACCTTTCAAACGGAATATCGTGCGCCTAAAACAGAGATCTTATGAAAAAGTTACGACCCCGGGAAGTTGATGTACTAACTTACCCAAACAACACCCACATAACTTTTGGCACTTCATCTCCTAGGGTTGGGTTTTTGGATGTCTAGGGTTTTAGACATTCCTGTTTATTTTAAAAGGCCTTCAAAGCCTCAATGTAACCATCTTCTTGCGAATGAGCACAGTCATCACATCTCTTCTCAGAGATAAGCCACCACCATTCCAGCAAGCTTGTTTTCTGTTGCATTTTACAGTTTCAGCTTATTTCCTTATTGAATAGAAAACCAGCTTTACTGTATCTCTATTATTTTGTGTTAAGCATATTTTAATAATATGTATGCCTTTCATTCTTCTCATAAAATATGGATCATTGGTATCAGAGCGGTCTACTCCTTGTCGTCTTAATGCATGTCCCCAACGACGTCAAGGTACAAAGAATTGGGTCTCGAGCTTGTTTCTCTTCAGGACAAAAGCTCTAACACGCCCAAGCGACCTCTCATGGCAGGAGAAAATAAAGAGGATGGGATAGGATATCCTTTCAAAATGTTGCTTGAGGAAGCCCTCATGCAATAGAGGAACGAGATGATGGATAGTTTCATGCAAATCCTTCGGTGACTACCAACAGGCGATGCATCTTCCTTGAGCAGAGGCACCGACCCCTTCAAGGTACAAATCAACTTCGATATTCCTATTTCAAGGTCAGATAGACGTAGACGTTGTAGACAAGTGGTTGAATCTACTAGAAGGGTATTTTTCTATCCATAAATTTTTGAATAGAGAAAATGTTACTTTTGCACTCCTCAAAGTCGTTCCCCATGTCAAAGATAGGTCGAAAAAATTTTGTGATCAAAAAGAAACAGAGGAACCCTCATTATTTATAGTCGTGACCACCTCATAATGCTTCAGGGATGTTATTAAGGAACAATACTACCCTGTTGAAAGTTATGACGACTTGTATACCAAATGGACCACACTGTGGAAAGAAAGAGACCAAGCAGTGCCAGAGTTCACAAATATATTCCATACCTTGCGCACCAAGTTGGGTATCAAAGATTCAGAGAGAGATATGGTGCTCAAGTATTGTGTGCTATCATGCGCTATCTGGTTTCTAGTTGAAATTTTTTCTTCTCGGTTATACCTTACCAATGGGATATCGTGCGCTTAAAATGGAGATCATATGCAAAAGTTACGACCCCGAGAATTTGATGTACTAACTTACCCAAACGAGGCCCACATGAATTTTGGTGCTTCATCTCCCAGGGTTAGGTTTTTGGATGCCTAGGGTTTTTAACATTCATGTTTATTGTAAAATGCCTTCAGAGCCTCATTGTAACCATCTTCTTGCGAATGAGTGCAGTCGTCACATCTCTTCTCAAAGATAATCCGCCACCATTCCAGCAAGCTTGTTTTCTACTGCATTTTACAGTTTCATCTTATTTCCTTATTGAATAGAAAACCAGTTTTACTGCATCTTTGTTATTTTGTCTTAAGCATATTTTAATAATCTATATGCATAAAATATGGATCAGTGGTATCAGAGTGGTCTTCTCCTTGTCGTCTTAATGCATGTCCCCAACGAGGTCAGGGTACAAAGAATTGGGTCTTGATCTTGTTTCTCTTGAGGAAAAAATCTCTCGCATGCCCAAGCGGCCTCTCATGGCAAGAGAAAATAAATATTATAGGACAGGATATCCTTTCAAAATGTTGCTTGAGGAAGCCCCCACGCAAAAAGGGAATGAGATGAAGGATATTTTCACACAAATCCTTCGGCGGCTACCAACCGGCGACGCATCTCCCTTGAGCAGAGGCGTCGTCCCCTTCAAGGTACAAATCAACTTCAATATTCCTATATTTGAAATTCAGATAGATGAAGATCCTATAGACAAGTGGTTGAATATACTAGAAGGATATTTTTTTGTCTATAACTTTTTGAATAGATAAAATATTACTTTTGCGCTCCTCAAAGTCGTTCCCCATGTCAAAGATTGGTGGGAAACTTTCTATGAGCAAAAGGAAACAGAGGAACCCTCATTATTTACAGTCACAGCCACCTAGAAATCCTTCAGGGATGATATTAAGGAACAATACTACCCTGTCAAAAGTTATTATGACTTGTATACCAAATGGACAACACTACGGCAAGAAAGAGACCAAGCAATTCTAGAGTTCACATATCTTCCATACCTTGCACACCAAGCTGGGTATTGAAGATTCATAGTGACACCTGGTGCTCAAGTATCGTGCGTTATCATGCGCTATCTGGTGGATAGTCAAAAAAAATTCTTCTCGGTTAGACATTTCCAATAGGCTATTGTGCGCCTAAAATGGAGATCGTATGCAAAAGTTATGACCCTAGGAAGTTGATGTACTACCATAACCAAATGGGGCCCACATGACTTTTGACGCTTCATCTCCTAGGGGTAGGTTTTTGGATGTCTAGGGTTTTTGGCATTCTTGTTTATTGTAAAAGGCCTTCAGAGCCTCAATGTAACCATCTTCTTGTGAATGAGTGTAGCTGTCACATCTCTTCTCAGAGATAAGCCGCCACCATTCCAGCTAGCTTGTTTTCTGCTGCATTTTACAGTTTCATCTTATTTCCTTACTGAATAGAAAACCAATTTTACTGTATCTCTATTATTTTGTGTTAAGCATCTTTTAATAATCTGTATGCATTTCATTATGCTCATAAAATATGGATTAGTGGTATCAGAGCAGTTTTCTCCTTATCGTCTTAATGCATGTCCCCAACGAGGTCAAGATACAAAGAATTGGGTCTTGAGATTGTTTCTCTTGAGGACAAAATATCTCACACGCCCAAGCAACCTCTCATGGAAAGAGAAAATAAATATGATGGGACAAGAGATCCTTTCAAAATGTTGCTTAAGGAATGCCTCACGCAATAGATGAACTAGATGATGGATAGTTTCGTGCAAATATTTCAGTGGCTACCAATAGGAAACGCATATTCCTCGAGCAGAGGCACTACCCCCTTCAAGGTACAAATCAACTTAGATATTCCTATATTAGAAGTTCAGATAGATGCAGATGTTGTAGACAAGTGGTTGAATCTACTACAAGGGTATTTTTCTATCCATAACTTTTCAAATAGAGAAAATATTACTTTTGCGCTCCTCAAAGTCGTTCCCCATGTCAAATATTGGTGGGAAACGTTTTGTGAGCAAAAGGAAATAGAGGAACCCTCATTATTTACAGTCACAACCACCTGGGAATCCTTCAGGGATGTTATTAAGGAACAATACTACCCTGTCAGAAGTTATGATGACTTGTATACCAAATGGACCACACTACGGCAAGAAAGAGATAAAGCAGTGCCAACGTTCACAAATATCTTCCATACCTTTCAAACCAAGCTGGGTATCAAAGGTTCAGAGCGACATCAAGTGCTCAAGTATCGTGCGCTATAGTGCACTATCTGGTGGCCAGTAAAAAATTGTTCTTCTTGGTTAGACCTTTCCAACGAGCTATCGTGCGCCTAAAACAGAGCAGTGGTATCAGAGCGATATTCTCCTTGTTTTCTTAATGCATGTCCCCAACGAGGTCAAGGTACAAAGAATTGGGTCTTCGGAGCGATCTTCTCCTTGTTTTCTTAATGCATGTCCCCAACGAGGTCAAGGTACAAAGAATTGGGTCTCGATCTTGTTTTTCTTGAGGAAAAAATCTCTTGCATGCCCAAGCGACCACTCATGGTAGGAGAAAAAAAATATGATGGGACAGGAGATCCTTTCAAAATGTTGCTTCAGGAAACCCTCATGCAACAGAGGAATGAGATGATGGATAGTTTCGAGAAAATCCTTCGGCAGCTACCAACAGGTGATGCATCTTCCTCGAGCGGAGGCATTGCCCCCTTTGAGGTATAAATCAACTTCGATATTCCTATATTTGAAGGTCAGATAGACACAGATGTTGTAGACAAGTGGTTTAATCTACTAGAAGAGTATTTTTCTATACATAACTTTTCTAATAGAGAAAATATTACTTTGGCGCTCCTCAAAGTTGTTCCACATGTCAAAGATTGGTGGGAAACTTTCTGTGAGCAAAAGGAAACAGAGGAACCCTCATTATTTACAATCATGGCCACCCGGGAATCCTTCAAGGATGTTATTAAGAAACAATACTAACCTTTCAGAAGTTATGATGACTTGTATACCAAATGGACCACACTACGACAAGAAAGAGACCAAGCATTGCCAGAGTTCACAAATATCTTCCATACCTTGCACACCAAGTTGGGTATCAAATATTCAGAGGGAGATATGGTGTTCAAGTATCATGTGCTACCTGATGGCTAGTCAAAAAAAAAAAATCTCAGTTAGACCTTTCCAACAGGATATCGTGCGCCTAAAACGGAGATCGTATGCAAAAGTTACGACCTCGGGAAGTTGATGTACTGACTTTCCCAAACTGAGCCCACATGACTTTTGGCCCTTCATCTGTTAGGGTTAGGCTTTTGGATGTCTAGGGTTTTTGACATTCCTGTTTATTGTAAAATTATTTCAAAGCCTCATTGTAACCATCTTCTTACGAATGAGTGCAAGCATCACATCTCTTCTCAGAGATAAGCCGACACCATTCCAGTAAGCTTGTTTTCTGTTGCATTTTACAGTTTCGGCTTATTTCCTTATTGAATAGAAAACCAGTTTGTTTTTTTGTGTTGAGCATATTTTAATAATATGTATGCATTTCGATCCGCTCGTAAAATATGGATCAGTGGTATCAGAGTGGTCTGCTCCTTGTCATCTTAATGCATGTCCCCAATGAGGTCAGGGTAGAAATAATTGGGTCTCGAGCGTGTTTCTCTTCAGGAAAAAAGCTCTCACATGCCCAAGTGACCTCTCATGCCAGGAGAAAATAAAGATGATCAGAAAGGATATCCTTTCAAAATGTTTCTTGAGGAAGCCCTCACACAACAAAGGAAAGAGATGATGGATAGTTTCTCTCAAATCCTTCGGCGGCTACCAACAGGCGACACATCTTCCTTGAGCAGAGGCATCGCCCCCTTCAAGGTACAAATCAACTTCAATATTCCTATATTTGAAGGTCAGTTAGATGTAGATGACGTAGACAAGTGGTTGAATCTACTAGAAGCATATTTTTTTGTCCATAACTTTTCGAATAGAGAAAATATTACTTTTGCACTCCTCAAATTCATTCCCCATGTCAAAGATTGGTGGGAAACGTTCTATGAGAAAAAGGAAACAGAAGAACCCTCATTATTTGTAGTCATGGCAACCTGGGAATCCTTCAATGACTCTATTAAGGAACACTACTTCCCTGTCGGAAGTTATGATGACTTGTATACCAAATGGACCACACTGCGGCAAGAAAGAGACCAACCAGTGCCAGAGTTTACAAATATCTTCCATACCTTATGCACCAAGATGGGTATCAAATATTTAGAGCGACATCTGGAGCTCAAGTATCATGCTCTATCTGGTGGCCATTCAAAATTGTTCTTCTCGATTAGACCTTTCCAATGGGCTATCATGAGCCTAAAACAGAGATCGTATGCAAAAGTTACGACCTAGGGAAGTTGATGTGCTAATTTACCCAAATGGGGCCCACATGACTTTTGGTGATTCATCTCTTAGGGTTAGGTTTTTGGATGTATAGGGTTTTTGACATTCCTATTTATTGTAAATTGCCTTCAAAGCCTCATTGTAACCATGTTTTGCGAATGAGCGCAACTGTGACATCTCTTCTCGGAGATAAGCCACCACCATTCCAACAAGCTTGTTTTATGTTGCATTCTACAGTTTCATCTTATTTCCTTATTGATTAGAAAACCAATTTTACTGTATCTCTGTTATTTTGTGTTAAGCATATTTTAATAATTTGTTTTCATTTATTTTTTCTCATAAAATATGGATCAGTGGTATCAGATCGGTCTGCTCCTTGTCATCGTAATGCACGTCCCCAACGAGTTCATGGTACAAAGAATTGGGTCTCGAGCTTGTTTCTCTTGAGGAAAAAATCTCTCGCACGCCCAAGCGACCTCTCATGGCAGGAGAAAAGAAAGATGATGGGACAGGAGATCCTTTCAAAAATTTTCTTGAGGAAGTCATCACGCAACAGAGGAACGAGATGATGGATAGTTTCATGAAAATCCTTCGGAGGCTACCAACAGGTGACACATCTTCCTCGAGCGGAGGCACCGCCCCCTTCAAGGTACAAATTGACTTCGATATTCCTATATTTGAAGGTCAGATAGACACAAATGTTGTAGACAAGTGGTTGAATCTAATAGAAGGGTATTTTTTTGTCCATAACTTATCGAATAGATAAAATATTACTTTTGCTCTTTTCAAATTCGTTCCTCATGTCAAAGATTGGTGGGAAACTTTCTGTGAACAAGAGGAAATAGAGGAACCCTTATTATTTACAATCACGGCCACCTGGGAATCCCTTAGAAATGCTATTAAGAAACAATACTACCCTATTGGAAGTTATGATGACTTCTATACCAAATGGACCACACTGCAGCAAGAAAGAGACCAAGCAATGCCAGAGTTCACAAATAACTACCATACCTTGTGCACAAAGCTGGGTATCAAAGATTCAGAGAGACATTTGGTGGTCAAGTATCATGTGCTATCGTGCCCTCTCTGGTGACTATTCCAAAACAATTCTTCTTGGTTTGACCTTTCCAATGGGATATCGTGCGCCTAAAACGAAGATCGTATGCAAAAGTTACAACCTCATGAAGTTGATCTACTAACTTACCCAAATGGGGCCCACATGATTTTTGGCGCTTCATCTCCTAGGGTTACGTTTTTGGATGTCTAGGGTTTTTGACATTCATGTTTATTGTAAAAGGCCTTCATAGCCTCATTGTAACCACATTCTTGTGAATGAGCATAGTTTTTACATCTCTTCTTAGAGATAAGCTGCCACCATTCTAGCAAGCCTGTTTTCTGCTGAATTTTACAGTTTCAGCTTATTTCCTTATTGAATAGAAAACTAGTTTCACTGCATCTCTGTTATTTTATATTAAGCATATTTTAATAATCTGTATGAATTTCATTATGCTCATAAAATCTGGATCAATGGTATCAGAATGGTCTTCTCCTTTTCATCTTAATGCATTTCCCCAATGAGGTTGAGGTACAAAGAATTCAGTCTCAAGCTTGTTTCTCTTGAGGACAAAATCTCTCACATGCCCAAGTGACCTCTTATGGTAGGAGAAAAGAAAGATGATGGGACAGGAGATCCTTTCAAAATGTTGCTTGAGGAAACCCTCACACAACAAAGGAACGAGATGATGGATAGTTTCGTGCAAATCCTTTGGCGGCTACCAACAGGCAACACATCTTCCTCGAGCAGAGGTGTTGACCCCTTCAAGGTACAAATCAACTTCGATGTTCCTATATTTAAAGGTCAGATTGACGTAGATGCTAGAGACAAGTGGTTGAATCTACTAGAAGGTCATTTTTTTGTTCATAACTTTTCGAATAAAGAAAATATTACTCTTTCGCTCCTCAAAGTCATTCCCCATGTCAAAGATTGGTGGGAAATTTTCTGTGAGCAAAAGGAAACAAAGGAACCCTCATTATTTACAGTCACGACCACTTGGGAATCCTTCAGGGATGTTATTAAGGAACAATACTATCCTATTGGAAGTTATGACTACTTGTATACCAAATGGACCAAACTGCAGCAAGAAAGAGACCAAGCAGTGCTAGAGTTCACAAATATCTTCCATACTTTTCACATCAAGTTGGGTATCACAGATTCAAAGCGACATCTGGTGCTCAAGTATCGTGTGCTATCATGCTATCTGGTGGCTAGTCGAATTTTTTTATTCTTGGTTAGACCTTTCCAAGGGACTATAGTGCACCTAAAACGGAGATCATATGAAATAGTTGTGACCTAGGGAAGTTGATGTACTAACTTATCCAAACAGGGCCCACATGAGTTTTGGCGTTTCATCTCCTAGGATAAGGTTTTTTGATGTCTAGGGTTTTTGACATTCTTGTTTATTGTAAAATGCTTTAGAGCCTCATTGTAACCATCTTCTTGCGAATGAGCGCATTCATCACATCTCTTCTCAGAGATAAGCTGCCACCATTCCAGCAAGCTTGTTTTCTACTGCATTTTACAGTTTCATCTTATTTCCTTATTGAATAGAAAACTAGTTTTACTGTATCTCTGTTATTTTGTGTTAAGCATATTTTAATAATCTGAATGCATTTTGTTCTGCTCATAAAATCTGAATCACTGGTATCAGAGCGGTCTTCTCCTTGTCGTCTTAATGCATGTCCCCAACGAGGTTAGCGTACAAAGAATTGGGTCTCGAGCTTGTTTTACTTGAGGACAAAAGCTCTCACATGACCAAGTGACCTCTTATGGCAGGAGAAAATAAAGATGATGGGACATGAGATCCTTTCAAAATTTTGCTTGTGGAATCCCTTACGCAAGAGAGGAACGATATGATGGATAGTTTCACGCAAATACTTCAGTGACTACCAACAAGAGACGCATCTTCCTCGAGCGGAGGCGTTGCCCCCTTCAAAGTACAAATCAACTTAGATATTACTATATTTGAAGGTTAGATAGACAAAGATATTGTAGACAAGTGGTTTAATCTTCTAGAAGGGTATTTTTCTGTACATAACTTTTTGAATAGAGAAAAGATTATTTTTGCGCTCCTCAAAATCATTCCCCATGTCAAAGATTGGAGGGAGACTTTCTGTGAGCAAAAGGAAACAGAGGAACCCTCATTATTTACAGTCACGAAAGAATGGGAATCCTTCATGGATGTTATTAAGGAACAATACTACCCTGTCAGAAGTTATGACCACTTGTATACGAAATGGACCACACCGCGACAAGAAAGAGACCAAGCACTGCCAAAGTTCACAAATATCTTCCATACATTGCACAGCAAGATGGGTATCAAATATTCATAGCGACATCTGGTGCTCAAGTATTGTGAGGTATCTAGTGGCCATTATAAAAAAATTCTTCTCATTTAAACCTTTCCAACGGGATATCATGCACCTAAAATAAATATCATATGAAAAAGTTACGACCTCGGGAAGTTGATGTACTAATTTAGCCAAATGGGGCCCACATGACTTTTCGTGCTTCATCTCTTAGGGTTAGGTTTTTAGATGTCTAGGGTTTTTTACATTCCTATTTATTGTAAAAGGACTTCAAAGCCTCATTGTAACCATATTCTATGAATGAGCACAACTGTCACATCTCTTCTCAGAGATAAGTCGTCACCATTCCAACAAGCTTGTTTTATGCTGCATTTTACAGTTTCATCTTATTTCCTTATTGAATAGAAAACCAGTTTTATTGTATCTCTGTTATTTTGTGTTAAGCATATTTTAATAATATATTTTCATTTATTTTTTCTCATAAAATATGGATCAGTGGTATCAGAGCGGTCTACTCCTTTTCATCTTAATGCATGTCCCCAACGAGGTCATAGTACAAAGAATTGGGTCTCGAGCTTGTTTCTCTTTAGGAAAAAATCTCTCGCACACCCAAGTGACCTCTCATGGTAGGAGAAAATAAATATGATGGGACATGAGATCCTTTCAAAAAATTTCTTGAGGAATCCGTCACGCAACAAAGGAATGGGCTAATGGATAGTTTCGTGCAAATCCTTTAGTGGCTACCAACAGGCAACGAATCTTCCTCGAGCGGAGGCGCCACCCCCTTAAAGGTACAAATCAACTTTGATATTCCTATATTTGAAGGTCAGATAGACACTGATGTTGTAGACAAGTGGTTGAATCTACTAGAAGGGTATTTTTCTATCCATAACTTATCGAATAGAGAAAATATTACTTTTGCGCTCTTCAAAGTCGTTCCCCATGTCAAAGATTGGTGGGAAACTTTCTGTGAACAAAAGGAAACAGAGGAACCCTCATTATTTACAGTCACGACCACCTGGGAATCATTTAGGGATGTTATTAAGGAATAATACTACCCTATCAGAAGTTATGATGACTTGTATACCAAATGGACCACATTGCGGCAAGAAAGAGACCAAGCAGTGCCAGAGTTCACAAATAACTCCTAGAACTTGCGCACAAAGGTAGGTATCAAAGATTCAGAGAGACATCTGGTGCTCAAGTATCGTGTGCTATCGTGCACTATCTTGTGGCCCTTCCAAAAAAATTCTTCTCAGTTTGACCTCTCCAACGGGGTATCGTGCACCTAAAACGAAGATTGTATGCAAAAGTTATGACCCCGGGAAGTTGATGTACTAACTTACCCAAACGGGGCCCACATGACTTTTGGTGCTTCATCTCCTAGGGTTACGTTTTTTGATGTCTAAGGTTTTTGAAATTCCTATTTATTTTAAAAGGACTTCAGAGCCTCATTGTAACCATCTTCTTGTGAATGAGCATAGTTGTCACATCTCTTCTTAGAGATAAGCCTCCACCATTCCAGCAAGCCTGCTTTCTGCTGCATTTTACAGTTTCAGCTTATTTCCTTATTTAATAGAAAACCAGTTTTACTGTGTCTCTATTATTTTGCATTAATCATCTTTTAATAATATGTATGCATTTCATTTTGCTCATAAAATCTGGATCAGTGGTATCAGAGCGGTCTGCTCCTTGTTGTCTTAATGCATGTCCCCAACGAGGTTAGGGTACAAATAATTTAGTCTCGAGCTTGTTTCTCTTGAGGACAAAATATCTCGCACACCCAAGTGACCTCTCATGGCAAAAGAAAAGAAAGATGATGGGACAGGAGATCCTTTGAAAAGTTTTCTTGAGGAAGCCCTCACACAACAAAGGAATGAGAAGATGGATAGTTTTGTGCAAATCCTTCGGTGGCTACCAACAGGTGATGCATATTTCTCAAGCGGAGGCACCGAACCCTTCCAGGTACAAATCAACTTCAATGTTCCTATATCTAAAGGTTAGATTGACACAGATGCTAGAGACAAGTGTTTGAATCTACTAGAAGGGTTTTTTTTTCTGTCCATAACTTTTTGAATAGAGAAATATTACTTTTGCACTCCTCAAAGTCATTCCCCGTGTCAAAGATTGGTGGGAAACTTTCTGTGAGCAAAAGGAAATAGAGGAACCCTCATTATTTATAGTCACAGCCACTTGGGAATCATTTAGGGATGTTATTAAGGAACAAAAAAAAATACTATCCTGTCGGAAGTTATGATGACTTGTATACCAAATGGACCACACTGCAACGAGAAAGAGACCAAGCAATGCCAGAGTTCACAAATATCTTTCATACCTTGTGCACCAAGCTGGGTATCACAGATTTAGAGGGACATCTGGTGTTCAAGTATCATGCGCTATCATGCTATCTGGTGGCTAGTAAAAAATTGTTCTTCTTGGTTATACCTTTCCAATGAGCTATCGTGCACCTAAAACAGAGATCGTATGCAAAAGTTACGACCCAGGGAAGTTGATGTACTAACTTATCCAAATGGAGCCCACATGAGTTTTGGCGCTTCATCTCCTAGGATTAGGTTTTTGGATGTCTAGGGTTTTTGCCATTCATGTTTATTATAAAAGGCCTTCAAAGCCTCATTGTAACCATCTTCTTGGGAATGAGCGCAACCGTCACATCTCTTCTCAGAGATAAGTCGCCACCATTCCAGCAAGCTTGTTTTCTGCTGCATTTTACAGTTTCATCTTATTTCCTTATTGAATAGGAAACCAGTTTTATTGTATCTATGTTATTTTGTGTTAATCATATTTTAATAATCTGTATGCATTTCGTTATGTTCATAAAATCTGGATCAGTGGTATCAGAGGGGTCTTCTCCTTGTCGTCTTAATGTATGTCCCCCCTAAGGTTAGGGTACAAAGAATTGGGTCTCGAGCTAGTTTCTCTTGAGGAAAAAAGATCTCACACTCCCAAGCGACCACTCATGGAAAGGAAAAAGAAATATGATGGGACAAGAGATCCTTTCAAAATGTTGCTTGAGGAATTCCTCATGCAACATAGGAACGAGATGATGAATAGTTTCGCACAAATCCTTCGGCGGCTACAAACAGGCGATGCATCTTCCTCGAGTGGAGGCGTCACTCTCTTCAAGGTATAAATCAACTTTGATATTCCTATATTTGAAGTTCAGATACATGCAGATTTTGTAGACAAGTGGTTTAATCTACTAGAAGTGTATTTTTCTATCCATAACTTTTCGAATAGAGAAAATATTACTTTTGTGCTCCTCAAATTCGTTCACCATGTCAAAGATTGGTGGGAAAATTTCTGTGAGCAAAAGGAAACAGATCAACCCTCATTATTTATAGTCACGACCACTTGGGAATCCTTCAGGGATGGTATTAAGGAACAATACTACCCTGTTATTTTGTGTTAAGCATCTTCTAATAATCTATTTTCATTTATTTTTTCTCATAAAATCTGGATCAATGGTATTAGAGCGGTCTGCTCCTTGTCGTCTTAATGCATGTCCCCAATGAGTTCATGGTACAAAGAATTGGGTCTCTAGATTGTTTCTCTTGAGGACAAAATCTCTCGCATGCCCAAGCAACCTCTCATGGCAGGAGAAAAGAAATATGATTGGACAAGAGATCCTTTCAAAATGTTTCTTGAGGAAGTTGTCACGCAACAGAGAAACAAGATGATGGATAGTTTCACACAAATCCTTCGACGGCTACCAACAGGTGATGCATCTTCCTCGAGCGGAGGCACTGTCCCCTTCAAGGTACAAATCAACTTCGATATTCCTATATTTGAAGGTCAGATAGAAATGGATGTTCTAGACAAGTGGTTGAATCTACTAGAAGGGTATTTTTTTGTCCATAACTTATCGAATAGAGAAAATATTACATTTTCACTCTTCAAAGTCGTTCCCCATGTCAAAGATTGGTGGGAAACTTTCTGTGAACAAAAGGAAATAGAGGAACCCTCATTATTTACAGTCACAGCCACCTGGGAATCCTCCAGGTATGCTATTAAGGAACAATACTACCATGTCAGAAGTTATGAGGACTTGTATACCAAATGGACCACACTGCGGCAAGATAGAGACCAAGCAGTGCCAGAGTTCACAAATAACTCCCATACCTTGCGTACAAAGTTGGGTATCCAAGATTTAGAGCGACATTTGGTGCTCAAGTATCGTGTGCTATCGTGAACTATCAGGTGACCATTCCAAAAAATTTCTTCTCAGTTTGGCCTTTCCAATGGGCTATTGTGTGCCTAAAATGGAGATCGTATGCAAAATTTACAACCCCGGGATGTTGATGTACTAACTTACCCAAACAGGGCCCACATGACTTTTGGCGCTTCATCTCCTAAGCTTACGTTTTTTGACGTCTAGGATTTTTGACATTCTTGTTTATTGTAAAAGGCCTTCAGAGCCTCATTGTAACCATCTTCTTGTGAATAAGCATAGTTGTCACATTTCTTATTAGAGATAATCTGCCACCATTCCAGCAAGCCTGTTTTCTGCTGCATTTTACAGTTTCAACTTATTTCCCTTTTGATTAGAAAACCAATTTTACTGTATCTCTTTTATTTTGTATTAATCATATTTTAATAATATATATGCATTTCATTATGCTCAAAAAATATGGATCATTGGTATCAGAGCGGTCTACTCCTTGTCATCTTAATGCATGTCCCCAATGAGGTCAGGGTACCAAGAATTCGGTCTTGAGCTTGTTTCTCTTGAGGAACAAATCTCTCGCACGCCCAAGCGACCTCTCATGGAAGGAGAAGAGAAAGATGATGGGACAGGAGATCCTTTCAAAATGTTGCTTGAGGAATCCCTCACGCAACAAGGGAACGAGATGATGGATATTTTTGCGCAAATCCTTCAACGGCTACCAACAGGCAACACATCTTCCTCAAGCAGAGGTGCCCACTCCTTCAAGGTACAAATAAAATTCGATGTTCCTATATTGGAAGTTCAAATTGACGCAGATGATAGAGACAAGTGGTTGAATCTACAAGAAGGGTATTTTTCTATCCATAACATTTCGAATAGAAAAAATATTACTTTTTCACTCCTTAAAGTCGTTTCCCATGTCAAAGATTGGTGGGAAACTTTCTATGAGAAAAAGGAAACAGAGGAACCCTCATTATTTATAGTCACAACCACTTGGGAATCCTTTAGGGATGTTATTAAGGAAAAATGCTACCTTGTCAGAAGTTATGACGACTTGTATACCAAATAGACCACTCTGCAAAAAGAAGGAGACCAAGCAGTGTCAGAGTTAACAAATATATTCCATACCTTGCGCACCAAGTTGGGTATCACAGATTCAAAGTGACATCTGGTGCTCAAGTCTCATGCGCTATCATGCTATATGGTGGCCAGTCGAAAATTTTTCTTCTTGTTTAGACCTTTCCAATGGGCTATCGTGCGCCTAAAATGGAGATCGTATGAAAAAGTTACGACCCAGGGAAGTTGATGTACTAACTTATCCAAATGGGGCCCACATGTGTTTTGGCACTTCATCTCATAGGATTAGGTTTTTGGATGTCTAGGTTTTTTTACATTCTTGTTTATTGTAAAAGGCCTTCATAGCCTCATTGTAACCATCTTCTTGTGAATGAGCGTAGCTGTCACATATCTTCTCAGAGATAAGATGCCACCATTCCAGCAAGCTTGTTTTCTGCTGCATTTCACAGTTTCAGCTTATTTCCTTATTGAATAGAAAATTAGTTTTACTGTATTTTGTGTTTAGCATATTTTAATAATATGTATGCATTTCATTTTTTTCATAAAATCTGGATCAGTGCTATCAGAGTGGTCGGCTCCTTGTCATCTTAATGCATGTCCCCTTGAGGTTAGGGTACATAGAATTGGGTCTCGAGATTGTTTCTCTTGAGTAAAAAATATCTCACACGCCCAAGCGACCTCTCTTTGAAAGGGAAAAGAAATATAATGGGACAGGAGATCCTTTCAAAATGTTTCTTGAGGAAGTCCTCATGCAACATAGGAACGAGATGTTGGATAGTTTCACGAAAATTATTCGACGGCTACAAACAAGCGACACATCTACCTCAAGCGAAGGCATCGCCCCTCTTCAAGGTACAAATCAACTTCAATATTCCCATATTTAAAGGTTAGATACATGCAGATGTTGTAGAAAAGTGATTAAATCTACTAGAAGTGTATTTTTCTATCCATAACTTTTCAAACAGAGAAAATATTACTTTTGTGCTCCTCAAAGTTGTTCCCCATGTCAAAGATTGGTGGGAAAGTTTCTGTGAGCAAAAGGAAACAAAGTAACCCTCATTATTTATAGTCATGGCCACCTAGGAATCCTTCAAGGATGGTATTAAGGAACAAGAAAGAGACCAAGCGATGCTAGATTTCACAAATATCTTCCATACCTTGTGCACCAAGCTCGGTATCAAAGATTCAGAGCGACATCTGGTGCTCAAGTATCGTGTGCTATCTGGTGGCTAGTCGAAAATTTTTCTTCTTGGTTAGACCTTTCCAATGGACTATCGTGTGCCTAAAATGGATATCGTATGCAAATGTTACAACCCCGGGAAGTTGATGTACTAACTTACCCAAACGGGGTCCACTTGAATTTTGGCGCTTCATCTCCTAGGGTTAGGTCTTTGGATGTCTAGGGTTTCTTACATTCCTATTTATTGTAAAATGTCTTCAGAGCCTCATTGTAACCATCTTCCTCCGAATGAGCTCCATCGTCACATCTCTTCTCAAAGATAAGCCGCCACCATTCCAACAATATTGTTTTTTGTTGCATTTTACAGTTTCAGCTTATTTCCTTATTGCATAGAAAACCAATTTTTTTGTATCTCTGTTATTTTTTGTTAAGCATATTTTAATAATCTATATGCATTTCATTCTGCTCATAAAATCCAGATCAGTGGTATCAAAGCGGTCTGCTCCTTGTCGTCTTAATGCATTTCCCCAATGAGGTTAGGGTACAAAGAATTGGGTCTCGAGCTTATTTTTCTTGAGGACAAAATCTCTCGCACGCCCAAGCGACCTCTCATGGAAAGAGAAAATAAAGATGATGGGATAGGAGATCCTTTCAAAATGTTTCTTGAGGAATCCCTTACGCAAGAGAGGAATGAGATGATGGATAGTTTCGCACAAATCCTTCAGCGGCTACCAACAAGAGACACATCTTCCTCGAGCGGAGGCATTGCCCCCTTCAAGGTACAAATCAACTTCGATATTCCTATATTTGAAGGTTATATAGACACAGATGTTGTAGAAAAGTGTTTTAATCTACTAGAAGGGTATTTTTTTGTCCATAACTTTTTGAATAGAGAAAAGATTATTTTTGCGCTCCTCAAAGTCGTTCCCCATGTCAAAGATTGGTGGGAGACTTTCTATGAGCAAAAGGAAACAGAGGAACCCTTATTATTTATAGTCATGACCACCTGGGAATCCTTCAGGGATGCTATTAAGGAACAATATTACCCTGTTGGAAGTTATGACCACTTGTATACCCAATAGACCACACTACAGCAAGAAAGAGACCAAGCAGTGCCAAATTTCACAAATATCTTCCATACCTTGCACACCAAGCTGGGTATCAAAGATTCAGAGCGACATCTTGTGCTCAAGTATCGTGCGTTATCTGTTGGTCATTCGAAAATTTTTCTTCTTGGTTAGACCTTTCCAATGGGCTATCGTGCACCTAAAAGGGAGATCGTATGCAAAAATTACAACCTCGGGAATTTGATGTACTAACTTACCCAAACGGGGCCCACATGACTTTTGGCGCTTCATCTCCTAGGGTTAGGATTTTGGATGTCTAGAGTTTTTGAAATTCCCTTTTATTGTAAAAGGTCTTCAGAACATCATTATAACCATATTCTTGTGAATGAGTGCAGTCGTCACATCTATTCTCATAGATAAGCCGCCACCATTCCAGCAAGCTTGTTTTCTGTTGCATTTTACAGTTTCAGCTTATTTCCTTATTGAATAGAAAACCAATTTTACTGTATCTCTGTTATTTTGTGTTAAGCATCTTTTAATAATCTGTATGCATTTCGTTATGCTCATAAAATATAGAATAGTGGTATCAAAGAGGTCTACTTCTTGTCGTCTTAATGCATGTCCCCAATGAGGTCAGGGTAAAAAGAATTCGGTCTCGAGCTTGTTTCTCTTGAGGAAAAAATCTCTCACATGCCCAAGAGACCTCTCATGGCAGGAGAAAACAAAGATGATGGGACAAGATATGCTTTCAAAATGTTGCTTGAGGAATCCCTCATGCAATAGAGGAACGATATGATGGCTAGTTTCGCGTAAATCCTTCAGCGGCTACCAATAGGTGATGCATCTTCCTCGAGTGAAGGCACCACCCCCTTCAAGGTACAAATCAACTTTGATATTCCTATATTTGAATTTCATATAAACACAGATGTTGTAGACAAGTGGTTGAATCTACTAGAAGGTTATTTTTTCGTCCATAACTTTTCGAATAGAGAAAATATTACTTTTGCGCTCCTCAAAGTCGTTCCCCATGTCAAAGATTGGTGGGAAACTTTCTGTGAGCAAAAGGAAACAGAGGAACCCTCATTATTTACAGTGATGGACACCTGGGAATCCTTCAGGGATTCTATTAAGGAACAATACTACCTTGTCGGAAGTTATGATGACTTGCATACCAAATGGTGTTGGACACACCTACAACACTTAGAGGGGGGTTGAATGAGTGTGGGGCTCTTTTTCACAAAACTTCCCTCTTGCACAAAAGCTCATCAATTAGCATTCAACATTTATTCATTACCCATTGCTGTCATTTATAACCAGTTAGATGTGAGCACATATCAGCAATATATCATCAATAATTAATCATCACATTGAACACAAAGAACACAAGATGTATGTACAATTTTATTTTTATTACGGACTACAATCCATGGGTTTTATTAGCAACAACTGAATAGAGTACAACTCTACAAGAGCACCAGCTCTATATGTAAGACTCAGCTTACATTCTCAGCACCAACTGAGATGAGGCAACAATCCTCAACAGATATCAATCTTTCAATAGGTACGTGACCTGTCAGTAGTGCATCCCGCGTGTGCATGCACCCTGGCTCACTATAGCCCACGTGTGAACACGGCAAGTGTATAATGCAACACGCATATTCTTCTGAGAAACTAGGGTTTTTCTTTTCTTCACATGCTCATCCTCTACAACCTGCAATCACTTTCTCTTCTGTCTTCCACTGTCTAGACTGACCCACAGCTAGTCACAGCACATCCAAGCTCTCTAATAGCTTGCTCATGCTCCACAACAAATCAATATGAATGTTATCTCAATCATGTATGAACAACTAGTATACCATAGCAATCATATCACTACTGAATCACAAGAGTGATGCTCACTCCATCAACCAAATCAACCAAACTGAACCACATCATAGAAGCCATACCAAGAATTCCCTAAGAATTCACAACACATCAAACAATAGTATCCATCAAGACAATAATGTAACCATACCAGTGTCTCGGTGATAGATCTGAGGCCATAGAATGCATATCTAGAACCTCCCTCATCATCCAAGAGCTTGGCACCAGCTCAAAAACAAATCTCCATGATTTTATCCACTCCACGCTCCCTGTACACAGTCAGCCCGCATATACACTCACCCTATACATAGCCAACCCATGTGTACATGCACCCTATACACAGACAACTCGCGTGGACATCATAAAATAGGGTTTTTTGTGACTCCGAGACTTTTTCCATCAAGATCTCTGACATTGATGAAACTTTGATGCGTCCATGAGATCCACCTCTCGCTCTCTTCCTTAGAATAGATCTTCAATCATGCTCAAGAGATCCACACCAATAGGATGCTCTCACAAGAAGCTCTCCATCAATTCTCCAAAAGATATTCACAAGAAGCTCTCCATTGATCCACAAAAAGGATTCTCACCAAATGTGTACATTTTACAAGAGATCCTAGCTTCTTATTTATACTTTCATCTTCTAGGTCACTTAACCCATTTTTAGGTTACTTAATCCATTTCTAGGTCACTTAACCTATTTTCCTTATTTTAGGGTTAACCACTTTCCATGAATAGA
>ML782499.1:140968-174613 GCA_009831015.1 Picea engelmannii
TGAGCTTTCTTGACTTACTTACTGATAATGTCAGTTACTTGTTGTGAATGTGTGAACCATGCTCTTTTCCTTTGTACCATCAGATACCTTAAACTTCGGGACGAAGTTTCTTGAAGGGTGGGTGTATGTAATGACCCTAATTGGGTAAATGTTTAAAGATTATAAAGTAAAATTAATTAAATAAAATAATTGTGGTTAACTAAATAATACTTTAACTACAGATCACATTTAATGACCTGAGAAATAAATCTTAAAAGATCAATGAAAAATGTTTAAAAATGGTTGCGTATGCAGAGAGGGAGCCTATGAATCTCGAGAAGATAAAACATTTAAGGAGGGAGAAGGGACATGACGGAGGGTGGTTGGAGGAGTAACTGCGTGAGTCGGCGAAGGAGGGATAAGGGACAGGGGAAGGTTGGCGGGAGGATCATTGGAGAGAGGAGAGATTTTCTAAGGACTTTTGGACTTGCTGTGAGCACAGAGTTTTGGGCACTGTGGCTTTTGATCAGGGGAGGCACTGAGTTGCTAGAGGTTTTGGGCACGGAGGGCCAGGATATCCATAGATATCCTGGAGCTAGGTAGTTTTCCTAGTTGGCAGGGAGGACAGTAGTTTTGGGCAGTTATTTTCCTGTTTGTGGCAGGATTGATCTGAGGAGCAAGTAGCAGCAAGGCAACAGCAAGGCACAGAGACAACATAAATTAGCATCAGAACCAGGTACTTTGTTAAGTTATGTATTTATTTCTTTCTGTCATGAATTCAGTATTTATTGATAAATCTAAGTTACTGAAGTTGTTTTTATGAGAATCACTATTATGCTAAGAAGTTATTGTTTCAGTTTACGAAATAAAATGTTTATGAATCTTAATGATGTTTAGAAGTATATGGTTGTTACACATCAAGGGCATCATATCAATGATCCATATTTATCAATTGGTTTCCACTTGGACATCTATCATTCTCATCAAGGGAATCATATCAATGATCCATCTATCATCAATCAATCAATTACTTGACATCAATCAATGACATCAATCAAACCAAACCATTTACATCAATGACATATGATCCAACAATCTCCCAGATAATCAAACCATTGGCATCAATGACAACATAATCCAATAACCACACTACGGCAAGAAAGAGACCAAGTAGTGCCATATTTCACAAATATCTTCCATACCTTGCACACCAAGTTGGGTATCAAATATTCAAAGCGACATCTGGTGCTCAAGTATCATGGTGCTCTGTATAGATACATCCATACTGAAATGGAATTTATGGACATCTCGTCCTTGGGCCTAGCCTATTGATATGCCATCAAAATCAAGTAGAAGCTCAAACAAAAGATGCATCAATTTGGGCCTGGGAACCCCTCACAACAAAAGATAGGAAAGGGTGGCCCCAACCCATATAAAAAAGGATAGAGAAAATATGGATAGTATCAGGACAACCAGTCCAAGCCGCAAGCAAAGAAGGACACTGGAAAGACAAAGAAAGATATCGAGAAGTAGTGTGACTTCCATAAGAGCCCTTGGCATAACATTGTTGACTATCGCTCAAAGCATTCGGTGGTGGCCGAAGTGAAAGCCTCTAAATCAAATGCGGTTTATGACTCTGAGTCAGAAAGAGAAAGTTGAAGAAGGATCATTGACATGGAACCCAGTGCCACTGTTTCTACCACCAAGATCCATCCCGGTGAACTGGACAAGCCAGAAGAAGGAGTGCCTCTTCCATTCACATATGTGGGTAAAAGGAACCCCACTGCACTTCATTGTTGATAGCAGTAGCTAGAAGAACCTCATAGAGGTCGTCAAGCGGTTGGCCCTGCCGACAATACCACACCCACAACCCTACACCATTAGATGGCTCTGCCAAGGAAGCAATCTCCATGTTAGCCAATAGTGTCGAATGTCATACGACATCAAGTCCTTCAAAGATGAGGTATTGTGTGATGTTTCTCCTCTCAAAGTTTGTAAATTTTTTTTAGGCCAACCTTATTTATGTAAATGTCACGTTGTATATGAGTCTAGGCCTCGTAGTGTTATTATTACTCTAAACAGGAAATTGTACAGGATACCTGAGGAAGTCCCTCCTAGTGTTATTTCCTTGATATCTACCAAGAAATGTAGGAAGGTCATCTATCAGACCGAGAAATTTGTCTTCCTTGTGATTTTCTCTCAGAGTGAGCGAAATATCGCAGCCAGATCCAGGGCCTCCACAGTTGATTTCTCCACACAAAAGAAGCAAGTGGATAAGGACGTGGAGGAATACTCAGATATATTATCCTCTCCTACAGGGGTACCTCTGCACTACCAGGTCAAGCATCCCATCGATCTAACCCTGGGTGCACCGCTACCCAATGGGCCAGTGTACCGCCACTCTTTCTTAGAAAATGAGGAGATCAAGAGGTAGATCCAAGAAATTATCCACAAGGGGCACATATGTCCTATCTCATCACCTTGTGGGAGCCCAATCGTGATGGTGCAGAAGAAATATGGGACCTGGCGACTCTGCATTGATTACCAGGCTCTGAATAAAATCACAGTCTGAAACCAGTACTCGATTCCCCAAATCAACGACCTCCTTGATCAACTCACGGGGGGCAAATACTTTAGTAAGATTGATTTGAATTCTGGCTACCACTAGGTCCCAATAGAACATACAGATGTATGGAAGACTTCCTTCAAGTCAAAAGAAGGTATTTTTGAATGGTTGGTCATGCCCTTTAGTTTGACAAATGCTCCAACAACTTTTATGAGGATAATGGACGATATCTTATAACCTTTCACCAATACTTTTGTAGTGGTGTATCTGGATGACATCCTCATCTACAACAAGACTTGGGTGGAACACTTACAACATATTCAGTATATTCTACACACCCTGGGGAAGCACAAACTATATGCAAACTTAGAAAAAATCTCCTTTGGCATGGACAGAGTCCATTACTTAGACCACATCGTTGATCAACATGGTGTGCATGTGGATCTAGCCAAGATCCAGGTCATCTGTGACTGTCTAGCCCCAACCACACTCACTGAACTTCAGAGCTTCTTGGGCCTCACCAATTTCTATCGCAGATTCGTGTTGGGATTCTCTCATATTGCATGGGCCCTCAGCCAAGTAACCATAGGTGGCGGTAAGGAAACATTTGTGTGGGGGCTTTCCCAACAAAAATCCTTCAATTACTTGAAGAAGCATTTGTGCTCATCCCTGGTACTTTCATTATCGGACCTACAACATCCCTTTGAGATTGAGATAGATGCTTCAGACTATGTTGTGGGCATCATTCTCACTCAACACGACCACCCTATGGCATATCATAGTGAGACATTATCATATGTTGTCCGTAAGTACCCTACTTACAACAAAGAAATGTTGTGAAATCTTGTCGCCAGTGGAGACATTACATTCTTAAGAAAGAGACAATCATCCACACTGATCAAAATCCACTACAACTCATGCAGACCCAAGGAAAATTGTAGAATGAACATCATTAGAAGTGGTCCACATACTTATAGCAGTTCCACCTCAACATCAAGTATAAAACAGGAAGTTCCAACCGAGTTGTTGACTACATCATCTGACCTCCAGTCGTGGCGCTCACCACGGTGCTAGACTCTTGCGGTCACGAGACCTCCGGATGGCCCCACCTCTACAAGACAGACCCTGACTTCTCCACCACCTACCAAATGTTGGGTGCCAACTCAGTGGTCACTAATTTCCATCTTCAGGATGGGATATTGTGTCATCTTAGTCATCTCTGCATTCCATCAAGCTAGCGCATGAAGCTGATTTGGGAAGCTCACTACAGTCGAGTGGAAGGACACTTTGGCATTGAAAAGACAGTGGTAGTGCTGCAAAAATATTTCTACTGGTTGAAACTTCAACAAGATGTCGGCAAGTATATCAGGTCCTACACTACCTGCACTATTACCAAATCGATCACTAAGAAACAGGGCATGTACACCCCTCTGCCTACTTCTAATAGGTCATGGAAATCCATATCAATGGACTACATGTCGAGCCTCGCGTCCACCAAGAGGGAAAATGACTGTGTTTTTGTGGTTGTTGATTGTTTTTCCAATATGGAAATTCTAGCCGCCTGCAAGAAGAACATCACAGCAAAAGACACTGCCAATATATTCTTTGAACGAGTATGGGTACATTTTGGGATCCCACAAACCATTATCTCAGACTGTGACAGTCGGTTCCTCAGCTCATTCTGGTCAATCCTCTGGTCACTGTTGGATACCAAGCTCACCAAATCCACTGCCTTCCACCCCTAGATAGATGGCCAAATTGAGGTCGTCAATCAGATGGTCATACATATCCTGTGCATGTATAATTAAAATCACCCCTACACATGGGATGAGAGTCATCCCTATGTCCAACATAGCTACAACTAAGCCCTGTATAGCTCAATTGGTCACAGCCCCTTTCAGATGGGGTTGGGATTCCAACCATTGGGCCCCATGGATGTTGCACTACCCTTGGCGACCACCTCAGCCGACTCATCCCCTGCTCCACCAGAAGCTAACAAAGCCACCCGGTTCATTGAACAGATCTAACACATCCACCAATAGGTTCAGGATATTCTACATAAGTTTAATGCCAAGTGCAAATAGTGCCATGATTAACATCGGGTGCCACAAAAGTTTCAAGTGGGTGACAAAGTTTAGTTGCATTTGCAGAAAGAACGCCTTACAAAGCCCCATCGGAATCATCGCCCACTCTGTTATGGGTCATACACCATCACCAAGGTTGTGGGTGACAATGTTTTTGAGTTCAACATTCTCCCCTTCATTGTTCTGCATCCAGTATTCAATGTGGCTCTCCTTCGATCATATTTCCCACAATTATTGGACACCTCAGAGATAGCAGAGCAGTTGAAACCAACAGAGATCGACCCTAACTGCATGCAACAGGCATCCAATGATCAAATTGTGGACACATAGATCAAGGGCACTCGACAACAAAGGATCCAGCTTTATCGAGTCGTCAAAGCAGGGCAGCTCCTGCATCAAGGCAAGTGGCTCACCAGGGGCCAAATTCAGCAGAAATTTCCTCATATGATGGGGGAATTCAATGCAATGGAGACCATTTCTTCCTAAGGAGGTAGGATTGATCTAGGTGGATATCAGTGGCCACCCACCTATACCACTGGCTCAAAAAAATAGTTTTCCACCTTGGCAATTTTTAGGGTTCCAAACTTCTGGGGTTGTTTTGAGGCCCTAAACGACGTTTTTTGGGGATTTGAGGCCCAAGTGACTCCTAAATGCACTGACCTGGGCAAGTCAAAAATTTCTCTTCTCGATTAGAAATTTCCAATGGGCTACCATGTGCCTAAAATGAAGATCGTATGCAAAAGTTACAACCCCGGGAAGTTGATGTACTAACTTACCCAAACGAGGCCCACATGACTTTTGGCACTTCATCTCCTAGGGTTAGGTTTTTGGATGTCTAGGGTTTTTGACATTCCTATTTATTGTAAAATGCCTTTAGAGCCTCATTTTAACCATCTTCTTGTGAATGAGCGTAACCATCACATCTTCTTGTTTTCTGTTGTATTTTACAGTTTCATCTTATTTCCTTATTGAATAGACAACAAGCTTTACTGTATTTCTTTTATTTTGTTTTAAGCATCTTTTAATAATTTCTATGCATTTTGTTATGCTCATAAAATCTGGATTAGAGGGTCATTTTAAATACAAGAGACTAAAAAAACACTCTTACCAATAGCGTTGAGAATTCAAATTCCCGATGTTGATACCTTCTTAGGTTGTTATCTTAAGTAGTGTTTGGGCACAGTCACAAGATTTTTGTAATGTGATATCACTTTGAATGAACAAAGGATGGTAATGGCCATTAGCAAGGAAGTTCTATCGATTCCCCTACGGCCTCTCATTTTTGAATGATTAAGTCATATTCTTGCACCTCCTACTCTAGTCAGTTCCATTGTTTAACTATTTTCTCAATTGCATGAATTGACAAGGTGAGACTTTGTACATTGAGATTGTTGATTTTGTAGAAAATAAAGGGTTTTCCTTGGTTGAAGAAAATTTGAACTCTTTGAATATTATGAAAGCATGAAAGTTGTGGAAATTCCCATGGTTCATATTGAAGATCAACCCCATGATCATAGTATATATGTTCTTGGTGTTCCAATTAAGCATGAAGTGCAACATACAACTACAATGCCACTCCCTACACAATAGACACAACTATTTGGCAATGCAGGTGGGGGAAACAAAGACATATTTGCAATAGAATGCATCTAAGTGTATTGAATGGTTACAAGAATGTGATGGGACAGTAAGTTTGAGTGGGGATGAGGATCTAGAATGCTAGTCTCTAGTTTTAAATCATTATCTGCTTGAGGAAACATTGTTAGAAGATATTTAGATTGAGGAATCCTAAGTTGAAGAAAAGGATATAGGAACCCCTTCAAAAGAGGCTACTTCTGCAACCATTCTTATGTCACACTCTCCACTTGAACAATTGTTGGTTGTGGAGTAGCGTCAAAAGTTGGCTTATGATACTACCTTAATTTCAATCCATGTTGTGGATTTGTCAAGAGCACGTTAATATTACACAAAGGCTACATAGGATAGAGTTCTTCAGTAGTCCAAACGATTGCAGTTGCATCCATATTAAGAAACGATATATCATCATGGTATGAGAAATCAATTATTATTGAGTTACCCTTGAATTGGTGCACTCCTCAGAGATCTAGAACTTGATAATTTGAACACGCCACTAATTTACACTATTAACCCACAATTGATCTATTGCAAATGGCTTGTTTGACCAGCAATGAGAATGTACACAAATTTATGCGCATTGAGTAGAGCCATGATGAACTTCAACAAGTTAACTATAAATTGAGAATATAACTTATAGAAGTCACTTCAGATAGAGACCTCCAACTACAAGTGAGATAATAGGTTGAAAGTGAGTTAGAGATGGTCTAGGTCTATTTGCAAAGTATGTGGCCCAAATTAAAAGAAATGAATTCACACCTAATAGATTTTATTCCTAATTACCCACCCATGGATAGTTTGGAAATTTTTTGTGCATCTTGGTAATAATTGAGATAATGGATACTTTAATTGCAGGCTACATTCAGCAATAAGTGTTCTCCTTAAAATTAGTGGCTACGAGAACTTATGGATAGGGTAACTCCTTTTGATGTAAAAGAATAGATTGTGCGTGATCAATTGCACAATGCTACTTATGAAATCCAACTAATTTACATTATAATTCAATATTGGATGGAGATTTTACAACGGCATAATAGACCTATCAAGCACTTGAGGGAGAAAATACAATAGATGGATGATGACGACAATTTGCTCACTAACCCCCTCAAGTATATAGAGAAGTTTAAGGATATTTAGGTAATCAATGACAATTTATAAAGATTATATGATGTAACCATGGTGACTAAGAGTGCTCTCAGAGAATTTTTAGTAGCCACCTAAAAGCATATTTAGAGCTACAATAGTTAGTGTCCTTTGTCTACACATGATGTAAAATATTTGTGCAAATGTAACCTATCAAACCAGATAGTGAGAAGGCCCAAGGTTTTTTTGTTGGAGCCTCCATAGTATTGGTCAAATGGAATAATTAGTTGAATATGTTCAAAGAGTTTTAGGTAAGAGCCTTGGATTTGGCTCTAGAGTTGGCCCCTTTTTTTGAAAGGAAATTAGAATAAGAAAAGGTAGTAGAGTAGAAAAGATGACTTAATGGAAACCAACATGTGTGGATAGGGATTTTTCACCGCTTCATTTTTGGAATTTCTATGCAAGGAAGTGAAAGGAAAGACAATATACCATATTGATAGTTTTAGCCACGCCAAATGGAACTTAGGGATAGCTACGTAGCAAGTGGAAGATATATGTTTTGTAGCATAAATCGATTGTAATTTAATATATAGTGGATTATGTTTAGTTAGTAAATATATATAGATTCCTTATCAAAAACAACACTTTGAAAAGTAAAAGACTCTTCTTCACTGAAGGTCTCTTTTGCAACAATCTCTAATGATGAATTTTGTTGGGCCACATTTCTCAGCTGATCAATTGTGGGAAACATTTTGTCAATATCTACCTCTAGCTCCATGTCTTCAAGAGAGAATATATTGATGTCGTTTTCTATGAAATTGTATTCTTCCTCTTTTTTCTCACAGGGAGCTTATGTGAGGTCTCTATTTTTCTAGGGGGGGTATTCTTCTCTCCTCTACCGCTTGAACTATTGTTGGTAATATTCCTAATTGGGTGAGATGTTGGAGCATTGCTCTATATGTGGTATTTTTGGGAGTAACAATTGGAGACACTGGGACCCTTCCCTTTTTGCTTATAAAACTCCATTAGTACTGAGTATTGTTTCTAAGTCACCAACATTGTGTATAGGAGCGCTTTGGGATTTATCTTCTACTTCATTCAAGATAATATGAATGAAAAAGTTGTTGAATCCTACTGATAGCATATGTTCCACAAAGATTTTGTTAGGATCATACCTCTTTATTTTTTCAGCATACTTTAGATTTACATTGTTGAAGTGATTCACAAACTCATCACTTTTATTTATGTTTTTGAAAATGAAATATCCAATCTTCCATGGCAAGGGGATGAATTGCTTTTTCCTTTTTTAGAGGAAAAAATGCAGCTAGAAATTGTTAGCCTGGTCAGATATCCTTGAAGTATTCTCTCCCAACAACAACCTCTTGAAGACTGAAATGAAATCATTATAGAATTAATAAAAATATAAAGGGCTCTTATGTCTCCATAATGCCTAATACCAAAAGGTAACCGGATATATTTCACAATGCACCCTCCTACTTATGGTCAATTTTGGGAATTGACAACAATACCTATACTGAATATCAGATATGATGTCATAAATTATTTTTTATCCTTTTTTTAGTGTGTTAACTGTGACGAGATTTCGATAGAAATCAATTTTCCCCAGTCAAAGATGGCTTGTTATTTTACTATAAAATATAAAATATAAAGAATCATGCGAGAAATGGTAGTAGTGTTTTCCTGACTTGTCAACCTAGTAAACAACGAAGCGATTTCTCGAAAGGGGTTTTTAAAAGAGTCAACGTGAATCCTGGTTATGTCTTCTGGAATAGACACAGGATTCTCCAAATATTTAGGCAAGAGGTCAAGGCCATTGTTATGTCTCTTCAAGAAATATCTACAGTCTTCTCTTTTGAAGGTAAGCATCGGCTCTGGGAGTTTCAACATCCTGCAAAAGACTTGCGATGAAAGAGAAACTAGACAATGACCTTGGAGTTTTATAATCCTCTGGCTCATCACGTACTTCTCCACGCACCATGCAACAAGCTCTTTACAGTCAAAGACCTCAGGAACGCATCTTGCGCGAGCAATTCCGGATGCCCATATTATGTCTTTCTCTGTAGGAGGAGAGGAATAATATGAATATGCTCTAGACCACTGAAAGTTTTGGTCTTCACGACCAAAAATATTTAGAGTGTCACCACAGAACTGTTTTCTAGTTGTTGCTTCCATAGGCTGACAAGAGTATTCATTCAACTGGATAATAACTTGAAATTAATTTTTCAGAGAGATGACAATAATATAACCTTTGGAAAATAGTGCTTTAATGCAATTTAATGACAAATTTCCTCGAGCCCTTCGCTATTAAGGACGATCTTTGCATAGCCTGCATGATTAGTTATTATCATTAAACCATACTTAATGCATATTGGGAAAAGCGCGAAGATGGCGAGAATGGACTAGAAAAATTTTAAACATGGAGTTTTTTCATGAACCTGCCAACCCGGGAACCCGCCAACCCACAGTTATGAATGATAAAAAACAATCTAAGTGTTCCAAGGCGGTCGATTGGACTTGTATGTAGGAGGGATACAATACATTAGGGGCTCGGCACTGGCGACAAATCTGATGGTCCAAAAAATAGATCACAGAACTTTGGGTGCAAAGTGGATATCACGGAACTTGGAGGATGAGGGCTTGAACCCGTGAACCCATGAAGTTGAAAACATGGTTAAGTGTATTGTAGCAGCAGACTTATGACATGGAAAAGTGGATGGAGATGAATTTCTACCAACCCGTCAACCTATGAACCCGATGAGGAGATGAAGGAAGAGTCCCAAAAAACATCTAAGTGAAGAGACTAGTGTAGCATATAGAGAAGAGTGGTGAAAAGAGATAAATGGTTAAGTGTGGGGATGGAAGGTGAGGGAGATAAGTGATGAGAGTACTTCACGATTAGAAAATGGAGAGGAGAACATGATACTTAGAAAACTTCTTCATAATCTCTCCTTCAGACCTTTAAACCATATCTTGAATAACTTAGACATGAATAAATGAATTTATGATCCGAAAAGTGCATGGTGAAGCTAAGACCGAGGGCTACAGAGTGAACTTATAAAAGTTCAAAAAATGTCTTCTTTTGATATCAAGGATTTTATGAATCCAAGCGCATGAAAATATAGATGACCAAATTTTGGTCAACAACTGGCTCCAATTGCAGGACAGTGACCCCTTGTGGGTTATTGAGAACACCAAAATCTCATGACCAATTACCTTCTCTATCGGGCTATGGAGTCATCTTCAAATTTAACTCCTGTAATTCTTCTTCTTTCATGGAGTTATCTTCAAAATTCAATATAAATATTGCCTTATTATGAAAAACTGAACTGAAGAAACAAAATATGTGCATACATGATCTACCTACCCTAACTTACTTGAAATAAAGGGGCACCTTAGGTGTAGGTAGATTTCCAATGGAGCCATTGAAGCATTGATCTGATTTTTGGAATGAACTCCAAAATTCTGAGATATGTTGGGACTTGTACCAATGAGTCAGGGGCACTCTCAATATGTACTAGAGAAAAATTATACCAAGTATGGTGAATATTTAATTGCGTTCTTTGGCCAAGAATGCTATAGAACCATAATTCAATCAAATTGATTATTGGTTGCTCAAGAATACTATTGTCTTTGATTGGCTGAGGAGTTTTCAACATAAGAATACATTCATCATTTTCCTTATTTCCAACCACTTCCAAGGTTCTTGATTCATCAAAAATATCTTGAAAAGACTCTTCTTTCTTGTAAAGGCGATCTTTCTCATCATTCTTCTCAAGATTCATTTCTTCCATCAATTCTTCTTGTTGCAAGTTCTCTTGTGATGTTTCATCATCTATCACAAGGTTGGAATCTTCTTGTGTATTTGGTGGAGGCTCCTCAATTTCATTTTCAAATTTTTTGTTCGAAATGTCTTCATATGGAGTATATAGGAGACTAAAATTTTCTTCTTTTTCCACATTCAAGATTATTGTTTCATTGGCAATGTTATTCTTCTATGCAATGGTTATCTTCTTTGTTCTCAAAATTTTTTTCTTCCACCAATTCTTCTTTATTTTGGCTGAATTATTATTGCATTATTTGGTGGGGACTCTTTAATTTCTTCTTCATATGGAGTATATGAGATGTTGATATCCTTTTCTTGGTCTTTAGAATTCTTTACTTCATTCTCAACAACACAATTTGATTCAGAAAAGTCTTGCAGTGTTTCATGATATCATTCTTTTGAATCATTCAATTCATCTTTTTGTGTCCATGTGGGAGAGGGTGGGTGGGAAAAAACATTTAAAACATCAAAAAAAACATATGAATTCACCTTTGGGATGAAATTTTATGCATATGAATCTTCTAACACATCCCAGCTAGTAATGGAGTTAGGCATTAATGAATTATACCATTCAAGAGCATCCTCTCGTAGATTTTGTAGGAATAATCTACATGTAACATTGTCTTTGATGAGGTTGAAATCATAACATGTACCTTTAAAATTAATCAAGTGTTGCTCTACATCTTCTGAAGCATGCCCAAAGAATGTAGAAAAAATTCAATAGGAATATTGGGCATTTGAAAGTCTATTTCTAGTAGATTTAGAGGGGTGTTATGAAATTGCCTCCTTCTTTGAATATTTCTCCCTTTTGTCGAGTCTTGTAAAGCCATTGATGGGCTTGATGAAGAATATAAAGAAGCATTATGACATGAATGAAACCCTTTATTTTGAATTTTTTCAATGGATTTTCTAGGGATTTCAATCTCTCGAATCTTTGGTGCTTCTCATTTCTTTTTGAAATTACAAAAAAGGTGAGTCATGCTTAAAATAAGCAACATTTTTATTGAATCTTCTTCTCAAAACTTTGAGGCGTGGAGATTTATGGTTCCTCAAATATATTGAAAATAAATCATCCCCAGTATGGTCGCCAAAAATGTTGATGCTTGAATCTATTAGACCGAAACAACAACCTCACGGGGATAGAAATCCCCCTGTGTTTTTATAGAGGCGGTACTCCTCTTTATTTTAAGATTTTCTTGGGATTCTAGATTTTTAGAATATGGGAATTTGCAGAAGTCCGTCATGATAATCAAAGAATTATAAAGATTGCAAGAAAAAAAAATCAAGAAGGAAGATTTTTTTTATTTTTTTTTGTAAAGAGAGTTCCTAAGAAATGACCAAGAACCGCACACTCCATACATTTTAAAGATATAGATAAAGTTTCATCACATCCATCATAGTTAAACTAAATATTTTTTATCACATAAAATAAAAGAAGATGTTTTGGATGCATAAGAGAACTTTAATAGAGTAAAAACATGGGGACCTCAAATAAAGATAATGATAGATCAATCTCAAATACTTTATACTCAAAACACAGAGTTACAAAGTACGGTCAAAACTGATCCTGAAATAGTTCTCTTGGGATTTCTGAAAAATATATAGTCAGTGACAAAGCCTTGAAATTTAAACGTGTTTGTCCTTAGGACTAGGATTGGGGCTCCCATGGACCATAAATAAAATATGAAAAAGAAGTAATTTGTAGAAGGAGAATGATGGGCGATGCAGAGTAACAAAACCTGGAAAGAAGACATGGAGAAGTTATCAAATTTCGGTTAAACCTTTTTAGTCAAAGAAGAGGAGTAATTGGATGAAAAAATGATAAACAAAGAAAAATGTGATCAACATGAACTTACTATCATGGTCTCTTGTATCTTATATTTCTTGGTGTTATATTTTTATTGTCTTCATTGATGGTTACAGGAACTGTCTCAACTGTTTTTTGCCCTTCTTTAGTTAATTTTTCAATTGCCTTGCTCAACCAATCTTCAATACAACTTTTCATTGGTGCAACGTTTATTTCACGTCAAATTTTAATGTTGAATAACTCACCTTCCAAGTCTCTTAAGTCAAGAGAAGTACCATGTATTGCTTCCTCAATATCTTGATTTTTCACGGAATAATCAACTAGCCAATTTTATGTTTCATCTTCATTATATTCGAGTATGTCATAAAATTTATCAATTGATAACCCTTTAAATATCTCAACTTGTTCATCAAATTGTTGCTTTGTTAGGAACATTGAGTTAAGAATTAATTTAGGTTCTTGTAATTTGTTAGTACCTCCTTCTAGGTCTATCTCTGCGAGTCTCTTGAACAATTCTTCTCTTTTCAATATGTCTTCGTTGCATGCTTGAACAATGGTATTCAAATTTTTAATCTTTTCCTTCCAGTAAGCATTTAGTTGTTTTATTCGACTTGGGGAAGGTAGAACCTCCTCTCTTATTCTTAGTTCCATCATGTTAGAGACTTTGATTCCAAATGGTAATACAACATCAGTGTAAAAACCTTCTTCGTTATTTAGATCAGCTTGCAGATATTCATGGAAGGCATGTGCCCTTGAGCCAAAAGAAACAATATTTTTGGAAACCTTGCATGCCTCTGTTATTAGTGACATTCTCTTCTTAATATTCTTTTCTACATAACTCCAGACCACTATGAGTAGACTTGAAGATCCTTTCAATTTAATGGCAGGTGTGGTTAGTTTGACCATTGACAAAGGACTTGCAAGGATTGGAAGAGGCATTAAATCATTTTTCAACTCTCTGATCCTTTCTTTTAACTTAGTATTTTCTATTTCCATACCACCAATAGAATCATCAAGAGCATCCTCGATTGCTCTGTGCATTTTATATATTTGGGATGGTTTCATATCTTTCAGGTCAACCTCTGAGTGAGATTTTCCCTTCTTATTTTTCTAATTACCTCTTTCTACAATCAATTTTTTAGATTCCTTATCAAAAACACTTTGGAAAGTAAATGACTCTTGTTCACTGAAGGTATCGTTTGCAATGATCTCTAATGATTAATTTTTTTGGGCCACATTTCATGGCTGATCAATTGTGGGAAACATTTTCTCAATATCTACCTCAAGCTCCATGTCTTCAAGAGAGAAGCTATTGATGTTGTTTTATATGAAATTGTCTTCTTCCTCTTGCACTACATTCTTCCTCTTTTTTTCTCACGGGAAGCTTATGTGAGCTCTCGATTTTTCCAGGGGGGGATTCTTCTCTACTTCATTGCTTGAACTACTATTGGTAATATTCCTAATTGGGTGATTCATTGGATCATTGCTCCAGGATGTCGTAGTTTTGGGAGTAACAACTAGAGACTGGGTGCTCCTTTCATAAGACCCTTTCCTTTTTGCTTATAAAACTCGTTAGTATTGTTTCTAAGTCACCAACATTGTGTACAAATACTTAGTATTGTTTCTAAGTCACCAACATTGTGTACAAAAGTGCTTTGGGTGTTATCTTCTTCTTCATTCAAGATAGTATGAATGAACGAGTTGTTGAATCCTACTGAAAACATATGTTCCACAAAGATTTTGTGAGGATCAACCCCCTTTATTTTTTTAGCATACTTTAGATTTACATTGTTGAAGTGATTCGTAAACTCATCAATTTTATTTATGTTTCTGAAAATGAAATCTCCAATCTTCCATGGCAAGGGGATGATTTTTTTTTTCCTTTTTTCATGGAACAAATGCAGCCATAAATTGTATTGCCTTGCCACCTCTGTAATGAAAGATTTATCAAATACATGATACAGGAGAAAAGATGGATTTTCTTTGGAACAAAATATCCTTATGACACTATGATTCTCCATTTGTTCTATCATTCCTCTTTTCTCTAGAAATTTGTTAGCCTATTCAGATATCCTTGAAGTATTCTCTCCCAACAACAACTTCTTGAAGACTGAAACAAAATCATTATAGACTTCATAAAAATATAAAGGGGTGTTATGTCTCCATAATTCCTGATACCATAAGGTAACCATATCTATTTCACAATTCACCCTCTTACTTATGGTCAATTTTGGGAATTGACAACAATACACTATAGTAAATATCAAATATGATGCCATAAAGAATTTTTTATCCTTTTTGTAGTACGCTAAATGTGACAAGATTTCGATAGAAATTAATTTTCCCTAGTCAAAAATGGCTTGTTCTTTTACTGTAAAATATAAAATATAACGAATCATGCGAGAAATGGTAACAGTGCTTTCCTGAGTCGACCTGAATCATGGTTATGTCTTCTAGAATAGACGTAGGATTCTCCAAATATTTAGGTAAGAGGTCAAGGCCATTGTTATGCCTCTTCAAGAAATCTTTGCAGCCTTCTCCTTTGAAGGTAAGCGTTAGGTCTAGGAGTTTCAACATCCTGTGAAAGACTTGCGGTGAAAGGGAAATCAAAGAATGACCTTGGAGTTGTATAATCCTCTATCTCACCACATACTTCTCCATGCACCATGCAACAAGATATTTACAGTAAAATACCTCAGGAACATATCCTGCACGAGCAATTCTGGATGCCCATATTATGTCTTTCTGTGTAGGAGGAGAGGAGTAATATGAATATTCTCTGGACCACTGAAAGTTCCGGTCTTCATGACCAAAAATATTTAGAGTATCACCACTTAACTGATGTCTAGATGTTGTTTCCATAGGTTGATGAGAGTATTCTTTCAATTGGATAATAAATTGAAATGAATTTTTCGGAGAGATGACAATAATACAACCTTTGGAATATAGTGCTTTAATGCAATTTAATGAGAAATTTCCCCGAGCCCTTCAATATTAATGGTGATCTTTTCGGATATTGCATGATCAGTTATTATCATTATACCATACTTAATGCATATTTGGAAAATCATGAAGATGGCGGGGACGGATTAGAACAATTTTGAACATGGAGTTTTTTCATGAACCCACTAACCCGCGAACCCATGGTTATGAATGATCAAAAATAAGATAAGTGTTCCAAGGTGGTCGGTAAAACTTGTATGTATAAGGGATAAAATACTTTAGGGGCTTGACACCCACGAAAAATCTGATGTTCCAAAATGTAGATCACGGAACTTTGGGTGCAAAGTGGAGATCATGAAACTTGGAAGATGAGGGCTTGAACCCGCGAACCCGTAAAGTTGAAAAAATGGTTAAGTGTAGTGTAGCAAAGGAATTATGACATGTGAAAGTGGATGGAGGTGAAGGTATGCCAACCCGCCAACCTGATGAGGAGATGAAGGAAGAGTCCCAAAAAACATCTAAGTGTAGAGACTAGTGGAGCATATGGAGGAGAGTGGTGAACAGAGAAAAATGGTTAAGTGTGGAGATGGAAAGTGAGGGAGATAAGTGATGAGAGTACTTCATGATTAAAAAATGGAGAGGAGAACAAGATACTTAGAAAAATTCTTCATAATCTCTCCTTTGGACCTTTAGACCAGATCTTGAATAACTTAGGCATGTGGAAACAAATTTTTGATTCGAAAAGTGCATGACGAAGCTGAGACTGAGGGCTACAGAGTGAACTTATAAAAGTTCAAAAAATATCTTCTTTTGATATCAAGGATTTTATGAATCCAAGCGCATGAAAATATGTATCACCAAAGTTTGGTCAACAGGAAGTTAGGCTTGGACATAGATAACATTAACCACCATATATTGTATAATTAGTCCCTAGGTATTATGAGAAATAGTTTAATCAATGTCTATTCAATGAGTGGGTTAGATGATCAACTGGTTGAATAATAGGTGTGTCATTGGGGTGTTTTTGGTTCTATGAGAAACCCTTGGCCCTATTGTGGCCATGTTTTTGTATTGGATTGTGATGATTGATACCTAATAAATACCCATCTTTTTGTTTTGTTTTGTGTATTGTGATGGTTACAATTATTTCTCTTTTACAATGGATTATATTTTATTATGTTATGAATGATACAAAGTTGTGAAATCATAGTTACGGTTTTGATTTGAATGTATACTAACTTAGAATTGAACAGTTAATCATATTGCAACTTCCCTCTCTACCTTTAAAATTCTTAGCAGTGCCTCAGGTGAGACTTTCCCCTTTTGGGGATCGAAAATACCAACTTGGTAGACTACAATGGGCCCTTTTGTTGGAAACCTACAAGAACCTTAGTATATAAAAAGAGACAACAAATCATATAGCCAAATTGAAAGATATGCATAGAATAGAGTCTTGATAACTATGAATTTGAATACCCATTTGGTCATTTAGTCGTATTTATAGGCTGGAGAAAAGAGTGGTGACATACTTCACCTTTAATAAACAACTTGAAATTTTGATTGTTTCCTAAGATATTCCCCTATCCATATGAATTTTGACGTTGACCCCATTTTCAAAACCAATGGTGGATCCTAACCATAACCCCATGATTTTGTGTATTGATTTGTTGAAAATATGTCATGTGGATCCCAATTTATTATGGTGAATATCCTTAGTGTAGACCCTTTTGATTTCTTGGATAAGGCCATGTGGCGGCTTGTGATTTGTTACATAGAACTAGTGAGGGTACCCCTTGGGAAAATATTCATAGGGGAACACATGGCAGGATCTTATTGGGTGCAAAGAACCCCCCAAGGGTGAATTATCTATTGATTAAATCTCAGTTGTTGATCTAGATCAATAGGTGGAATCTCCATTGTATATCTCATCTCGTAGTGCCACAATATTTTACACTATAAGGGGAACCTACATTAATCATTTTTGGGTTTTTAATATTAGCGGATGGGTGACATATCAACATTCATGGCACTCCCTGACCTTTCCTTTCTAATCCCCAGATCTCTCCTAAAATATCTTGAGAAATCGATCTCCTTGGGTGAAAGAAATCTCAACCATTGATCTACTTTTCATGGGGGCTTCCTGAGCTATATATCTCCTATATAAAGAGAAACCATGACCATTCATAACACTTTTATTTTTTATCCCCTCTTTTCCATGACCTGCTATGAAATATCATGCATCATTGATCTAAATTTGTAGTGAATATCATAGTCATTTGCAACAACCTTCACTTTTTTGGGCCCCTAGATCAATTTGACCACTTTGAGATGATGTGAATTGTTGATCTGTCTATGTAGATGTAATCTCCACTACTTGTGGCCATAGGTGGATATTTTCATTGTCATATATCCCAACTATTGTGAAACCATATGAGTGGTTGATCAATTCTTCGCAGGGAAGTTCTTGTCCATTCACGTGTACTTTATAATCTCAAGCCTCCTATATCCTAACCTCCTATGGATGAACCACAACCATTGATCTGTTTAGGAAAGAGAATTCTTGGTTATCAATTTGCTCCTTCTTTAAAAAAAATTAACTTCACCCACAACTTTTAGACAATGTTTTTTCTTGGATTTTCAACGACGATTTCACCATTGATTTAGAAGGATCTAGTTGTAGATGGAGAACATGGAGGCTAGTGGTCTTGCCTATATTTTATCAAATTGGGTTTTGAGCACTTTAGACAATAAGGAAATTGACAGAGATTTTGATGGGAAGGAAATAAGGGGTTCTTTTGTGAATTTCCAATAAGAAGCCCAAATGAAAAAAAAAATAGGTAGGGGGGTCTTTTTAGATGACAACATTAACTCCTTCTATTTGATGGATACTCCCTACAAGGTGATAAGAACTAGACTCTTGTGTGAGTGGAATAATGCCTTATCCATTTTTCCATATTCTTCCTCGTGTTGATATGTTAGCCCAAGAAGATCTTCCTTCTAAATGTAACCCCCAGAATTCAAGAAAACCCTTATTTCAGCAAGATCCAATGGCCCATTGTATATGTCTAATGGGTGAAACATATCCCTTTATCAATTGATTTCAAAAATTTGAGGGAAAAATGAATGCTACTATTTCATCCTCATCAAATGTTGATAGCAATAGAAGGTTCTCTCGTAAACAAGAATCCACAAGGTTAGGAGTATATAATGAAACCTTGGATTATTTCCCACGTCCACTTTCTTTAAGGGACTGGGGGGGGAATTAAGCCAACATTATAGAAGAAAGAATGTTTCCTTGAATCTCTAATGCATCATCAAGAATAATATTAGATATAAACAATGTCTTTTCCTAAGAAATAGTGAAGCATAAGGGTCATATGAAACCACATAAGTCAACATGGGAACAACTTCTAAATGCCTTACATTCTCAAGAATTCTAGGATAAGATTTGAGGAACCTATCATTGAATGTAGTTACACTTTCTAATTCATCCTCCTTCAAAGAATTAAATTCTATTAATATTTGGAAGTGATTCTTTCTCTTCCCCCAACAAGGAAAGGAGATATCACACATTTATTTCCAAGTGGAGATGGTGTTGGCTAACAAGTATCTAAACCAATATCTAGTATCAATTTCCAGGAAGTGTACAAAAAGACATATATAAATGTCTTTGTGATTAATAACAAATAGTTAGTGAAATTTTGAAACACAATTATATGTGCATCAACTATTATTGAGAGATGACCACTGAACTTTGGAAGGTGCTTTAAATACCCATATAGCAATGGGTGAAGGGTTTTAGGCAAGACTAAGAGATGGTACCTTATTGCTAGCCAAGGATTGACATAGCCAAGTTGAATGTTGGACATGATGGAAGCTAATGGGAATGATGAAATATGACTTTTAATTATGGAAATATTTGAGCATAGGGGATTAGGGTGATCAAAGATAGGTGCATCACTCTATCTTAAGAAACAATGAAATATTATAAGCTAAAAAAATATGTTGTTACAAGAAGGAAATTTTCCTAGGATTTTGTACTCAAAAGATAATAAGGATTTCTAGTTAAGGTTTAAGAAAATACATAAGACAAGTTTAGATTCCCAACCTTGATAAATGGTGTCATTGAGAAGTTGGATGTTGAAAAGTTATGTGATGATTTGGGCCCATTCGATTGTTGTGACATGGATGTGGAGTCACCATATGAGATATTTTTCCTCTAAAGCCACTATTTTCTTACTGCAAGTAGTGGATGTTAAATTTAGATTTTTTATTAAGTTCTTTTCAATTTATTTAGACAATAATAGCATAAGCAAGATCACTGAAAGAAACACAATCACAAGGTACATAGCATTTATCCTGGGAAACCCTCATGGGGGAGAAAACCCAACAAAAACTTCCTTAATATAGATTTCCAATACAATGCCAAGATAATAAACCAAACACTAGAGAATATCCAACATTGAGAAATGCACCTCTCTCTCTTCTTCTTCTTTTGGAAACTACAGCTTCCTTAAAACTTGTGCACTAGATGAGTGACTTGAGTGAGTGAGAGAATGAAGCATCATCCTCTCTTATTTATACTAGCCGATAGGCGCTAGGGTTGTGTCTCTTCACCAAGTTGGGACGACTTCTTCAATTAGTAGCTAAAACCACTTTAATTATCCCTAGGGGCCAACTTCTCAATTAGCATCATTTAATTAGGGTTTGACCAATCCAAAAAGGGGGATTTGGTCATACATAAGTCCCAACATGATGAATCCACAAAAGGGGATTGATCTATAAGATAATAACTTAATAATAAGTAGAATATTCTTCATAGTTACAATATTTCAACACTCCCCCTTAACAATAAAGGTATTCTACAACATCATGGGGAGAGAGAGAGGGAAACAACATCAACAACATCTATAACATTGATTGGCACATCTATAAATCATAGGAAGTTTTTCTCATCATCAATAACATCATCGTTCACAGCATGGAGATGGAATAGTATCATCATCATCATTCACAGCATGGAGTTGGAATGGCATCATCATCATTATTCTCTGCATCAACATCAATTGCATAACGATAATACAACATCATCAACCAATACAATACTGCTACATAATCATCAACATATTTAGCACGAAGCTGAACTAGCAACATCATCATCATATTCAGCATGAAGCTAAAGTAGCATCATCATCATCATCTTCAGCATGAAACTGAAGTAGCCTCATCATCTTCAACATAAGGCTGAAGTAGCATCATCATCAATAGCACGAGGCTAGAACAAAATCATTAGCACGAAGTTGATACAACATCATCAACAACATGAGGCTGGAGCAACAACATCATCACAACACAAGGTTGGAGCAACAACATCATAACAACACAAGGTTGGAGAAACAACATTATCAGCATCATCATCATAGGGCAACAAAATGAGGTAGGTGTATCAACAACATTTTGCGGTACTCTGACAATCCCTAAGGATCTTCTCATGAATCATAAGATTCCCTAGGATATAAAATCTTAACGAAGCTACCACGTGGTACTCTAATAGACCATCCTTATCGGACCTTCGGGATCTACCCAAGAATCATAAGATTCCCTAGGATTATAAAAATCCTAACTGAGCTACCACTATTGACCAAAGCTAGCATATACATGCATAGGTACTCTGACAGACCATCCTTACTGGACCTTCAGGATCTGTCCAGGGATGATCAGTCCCCTAAGATATAAAACTTTAACTGAGCTACCCGTTGTTGGTCATGATACCATAGTATCATCAACATCACTCCCCCTTTCGAGGGAGGTCCTTTCAGACTATACGAAGCTTGTCTCGAAAGTGCTCAAACTTTACATGAGACAGAGGTTTGGGAAACACATCTGCAACCTGCTCATTTGTGCCAACATATTGGAGCTTAACAACTCCCCTCTGCACCATATCACAAATGTAGTGATATCGGATTTATATGTGCTTCAACTTGTCATGGAACACAGGTTTCTCTGTCATCTTTATGCAACTTTGGTTATCACATAGAATCATGATTGCTTCCATCTCCTGATCAAATAGCCCTGTAAACAACTTTCGAAGCCATATGGATTCACAACTGGTAGAGAATACAACAATGTATTCTGCTTCTATTGTGCCGAGAGAAATATTGGATTGATTCCCACTCTGCCATGAAGTCATGGTTGACCCCAGACTGAAACAACATCTTGAAGTGCTCTTTCTAGTAGAAACACTTCCTGCCCAATCTGAATCAGTATAACCAAACAATCTGAAGTCATGATCTCCATTATAACTGAGACCAAATTCCAATGCACCCTTGAGGTATCTCATCACACGTTTTGTAGCAACAATGTGAACACGTCTCGGCTGCACCAAATACTAAATCAAGGTGTTCACAAAAAAACATATATCTATCCTGGTATTCGTCAAATACATCAACGATCCAATGATTTGTCTATACAGTGTAGCATCAACCAATTTTGACATAGTATCAACCACGAGTTTCAACTTTGTTTCCATGGGTGTGTTCATGGATTTACAACATATCAAACCTCTTCAGTATTTCAACTGCATACTTCTCTTGGTTAAGGAATATCTTCTCTGGTCTCTATCAAACTTCAAGACCTAAGAAATAGTGCATTAGTCCTAGGTCTTTCATCTTGAACTCTGCAACGAGCTTCTTCTTACCATCTGTGATGAGATTTTCTTCACCTGTCAAGAATAAGTCATCCATATATTTAGCAGCAATATAACTGGTCCATCATCCACAATATTGAAGTAAATATTGGGATCATGTTTTCTCTTGGTAAAGCCCAAGCCCATCGGAAAACTATAAATCCTACCATACCAATCTCTTGGAGCTTACTTCAACTTCTGAACATGATTCTTCTTGTCCTGTACTTCAAAATTTCATTGTACCAACCTGGTACACTTGCTCAACTTCAACTTAGTATGACCAATCATGTGCTAGCTCTATGTGATTTTTGCAAAGCACTATTTGTATTATTGTCTGAGAGTATGTCTTCTACTCTCTCTGCAACTGTTCCTCTAGGACTAGGAATTTGCACCTGTAGCTTCTCTAAAGCTGAGAATCACTGTAGTTGTTGAAATATGAGAGTAGTTACTCTACTCTATTACAAAAACAACTTCATCTGAAACTGAGAGTGGCTTAGTAATTGATACTGAAAATAGATCTTCTTCTTTCATGGAGGTAACTTTATCTGTTATTGTAGTCATGTCTCCATGACCCAACTAATGCACTGCACCAACTACCACTCAATTTTCAATATGGAGCTTTCTCCCCCTGCATTTCATATTGTATATGAATCATGGTTGTTTTGGTTGTCTTCATGAATACTAGAACTGTTTATTCAATTACTGGAGTAAGTGGCTCATCGTAGTATTCTCCCTCTTGCTGGGAGAATCCTCTAGACACAATTCAGTCTTTGTACATATGCAACATGATTGATCTATTATATCAATCCTAGAATTCAATAGTGACTTCCCTTCTAGTCTCATGGAACAATCCATATCCCATTCTTTCTGACTAGATTCCTTCTCTGTCACTGAAACAAGGAAATATTCCCAAGAGATTTCATATCTCCTAGAAGTCTTTGAAGCTACGATCTAGTCTCCTCATGGCATCTATCTCCTAGTCCTAAAAGATGTCTCTTCATCTGATCCTTTCTAAGATCAGGCTTACTCTGAATCTTGATTTCTTATGATTCTACAAGGAATTCATCATCTCTACAGGATATACTTGGTGTTGAATACCAAGTCTTATTATGAAAAGATGAGTCAAACTTCAAACTAGTTCTGCTTCCTATCAAGGTGGCTTCATTATCCTTTGATCAAGTCTACTTACTATTCGGTCATCTTTGGAGCCTTTTGCTTATTACAAATTATATCCATATGAGATACTTTGTATCTCAAAAAATAGCTTCTTCTTCATCTTCTATGGTACATATATGAATATGTACATAGTCTGCTTCATGTCTTATCTAATATGTTGTCTTCTACAACCGACACTATAGCTTCCTCAAGGTTATCACCTGTGACCTGAAATAAGATCAACAAGGGAAAACCACCAGACACGAGTAGTACTCTTTACAATAATAAGACAACAATGAGAACAATCGTCACAGTGTCTCCTCTAGAGATATTACTTGTAACCTACCTAAAACAAGAGTCAAAAGTAAGAGATACAATATGAAATTAGAGCAACACTCTTCTAGTGTTGTGATCAAATATTCCTCCATGGTAACCTGGAACCAACACAAGAAGTTTCTCCTAGAGGATATGTTAGTTATATTCTGGTAAATGTTTACAATAAGCATTCATCTCAATATGCTCACATGCTACTAAGTATAATACTTTTCAAAGATTGCTACCTCAACTATAGTGTTTACTTGTAATGAGTTAGTTATCAACTTGTCATGTGCAACTTTGAATATTATCAACTTAATCAATCAAACGTAGAACCTGAAGTCTTGTCCTCAAATGTGTTTCTTTTCTTTCAAGTCTTCTTCACTCAAGATGACAAGTGCTTTCTTCAACTTGTCCTCTGTACTAAGACAATATGTTATCTTGACAGAAGTCTAAGTTAGAGAATAAACTCTAATATCAATCTAATACCTTGTTTTTAATTTTGACCAAGGGTTAGTATGATGTTCATAACTTCAAAATACAACCTAGATGTCAATATAATGTCATAACAAATAGATGTATATAAAAGGATCAAACTTGAGGTGCATTATTCCTTTGAATGTGCTGGATTTGAGATCCTTCTGGATCTATGACAAAATATCCCTTATCCTACAAGTACCCTTTATAATAATGCATTTTAATCATATGTAAGTACATACCTCTGATAATATCTTTCTAGGGTAAGGTGCACTAGGACGACAATCCCAACACTTCACAAAAACTTTCATTGCAATTGGTACAACAGTTGGTTTTGCAACTACAACTGGTGTTGCAACTGGCATGAAGGAACTAGCACTGCAACTGCAACTACCACTAGTACTACAACTGTAATTTTCACTGGTACCGTAATTGTAACTACAACTGGTACTGCAACTGTAACATCAACTTAGAGTTTTATGAGGAAACCTTAATTTTTCAACTTTCAAATTTTGGAATTCTGATCCAGGGACTAGGTGCGCTGGGCTGAGGCAAGTAGGCTGGAGCAGTTTGATTTCAAAAATTTCAAGTTTTACCCCTTAAAACTTGACCTGTGTCATTCTGGACTGGTACTTCTGGTACTGGTTCTGGTTTCCTGGTTTTCTGGTTTTCTGGTACCAACCAAAAACTAGAGTTTCACTTTTTGAAGGCTCTGGCCACTGAAAAGGTGCACTCAAGGTGCCAATGAGTTTGCTTGGCTAGGGCACACTTCTCTAGATAGTTTTTAGGCTGAAATTCTCTTCCAATAAAAATACCCAATTTTCTTGTACGACAGTAGTGACGTTTTTTGTTACCTGGTGAAAGGTGCTCTATTCAGTCAAGCTCTAATTCCATGTTAAATTTAGAGCTGCTATTAAGTTGTTTTCAATTTACTTAGACAATAATAGCATAAGCAGGATCATTGAAAGAAACACAATCACAAGGTATACAACATTTATCCTAGGAAACCCTCACGGGGGAGAAAACCCAACAAAAACTTCCTTAATATAGATTGTCAATACAATGCCAAGATAATAAACCAAATACTAGATAATGTCCAACACTGAGCAATGCACCTCTCTCTCTTCTTCTTCTTCCGACAACTACAGCTTCCATCAAACTTGCGCACTAGATGAGTGACTTGAGTGAGTGAGAGAATGAGGCATCATCCTCTCTTATTTATACTAGATGATAGGCACTAGGGTTGTGTCTCTTCACCAAGTTGAGCCGAATTCTTCAATTAGTAGCTAAAACCACTTAATTATCCCTAGGGGTTGAATTCTCAATTAGAATCATTTAATTAGGTTTTTACCAATCCACAAAAGGGGATTTGGTCATACATAAGTCCCGACATGATCAATCCACAAAAGGGGATTGATCTATAAGATAATAACTTAATAATAAGTAGAATATTCTTCACAGTTACAATATTTCAACATTGGATACTTTAATATCAATGAGATAGGACTTCATTCCCCAGTGGAGTCATGATGTGGTAAAATCTCATTCAAGCAGAGTTCTACATTAAAGTGTTAATTAAAATCTCTAACTAAATTGTATTAAGCTAAACACCAACTTATATAGCTTGACATAAGAAAACTAAATCAACAAATTTAGGAGAGAAATGCTCACTAGATCCTAAGAACTAGAGACTGAGCACAATAACATAGATAGTTGGAGAATGATCTCAACTACTCCGTGAGAATAGAAAACCAAAAGGCTTTGTCACTTTTAAACCACAACAATAATCTCCTGCCCAAATAATAATGAGAAATACCTATGCTAATACTAAGGATATATGCTTATGTTAAGATTGAGGACTAGAATCATTATCATTCCTCCTAACAACATAAGCATTAGCCTCCAATTCTTTCAAGAGAGAGGGAAAATGTTGTTGCATGTGATGTAAGGTAATCTAACAAGCCTAATGTGGTAGCTGACCTTATTTAGAAGAAGTGGAATTCTGACAATTCTGATGAGACAAAGCTTGCAATTGAAACTGTGAAAAACAACCTCTAACCCACTAAATCCAAATGAGACAAAGTCTAGCAATAATAAGTGCAGAATGAAGAACCTTTTCCTCAGTGATGTGGATGAACCCAAGCCAAATTGAATCGAAAGAAACAAACCCAAACCCAAATCAGGCAGGAAGAATGCTCAAAGGCAACTGAAGCACTTCCATCAAACAAGTTTCTAAAAGGATATAGCACCATAGAAAGTGGTGCGATCCAAATGACGAAGCCATTGAAGTATAATAGAGTTATTCCAGGTCTTCAAAGGGTACTCCAACAAGAACCAAGCTTGGGTACATTGAGTCCCTGAGTGGTTTCCAAAAGAAGGCATGTAAACTCTTATAGTCGTGTATACCAAAGTGTGCTTGTGAAAATGCATCAAGAATCTAGGTAGTGTTACAAAGAATCACATAGTCTATACAAGGATCTCAAAGAGACAAATCAATGTGGCATGCAACCACTCATTGGAAAGAAAGTGGAATTTTCTTTGTAATGCCTCAATTGAAACAAAAAATAGAGGCTCCAGTGAAAAGTAAAAGCAAAAACATTAGCAATAACCTCTAAAATACAATAATATATGCCAGGAGACTAAAAATAATTACTGGAAGAAAGGTATAGTGATGGCTAGAACCAAATAAGGCTGATATTTCCTCAAGATTCATCAACGCCGTGGTTTATTTCCATGGCCTCCAAAACTATGATTAATGCAATGCTATCCTTGAGCAACCAATTAAGAGCAAACTTTTTTTAACCTAGTGGCACTCGATCCATGGTTATCCAACACAAAATGAAAATAAGGTTGATCATGTGTTGCTTTATAAATCTAAGTAGCAATCCACAGTATTTCATCTTAGAAACCATAATAGGAGTAGCAGAAAGGGAAAGATGCTTGATTAGACCCATGGTATTGGTTTGCAAATTGGAAGAGAGCTTGAGAATGTTGAAGTAATTTTGTTTAGTAGAAAGAATCAAACTTCTTCCAAGTGGTTGTAGACGATAGAGTTGTAGAGGCATCAAAAGTAACTTTGGAGCCAGGAGAGGATGGGTTTATATGTTTCAATATGTGGGAAAATCCCACTCAAGCAAAGTTCTACACCAAAGCGTGAATCTCTAACTGGATTTTATTAAGTCAAACACTAGATTGTATAGATTTACATAAGAAATCTAAATCAGTAAACTTAGAAGAGAAATTCTCACTAGATCCTAAGAACTAGCATCTAAGCACAATAATAGAGATAATTGGAGAAATGATCTCAACTACTCCATGAGAATAGGAAACCAAAAGTATTCATTACTTTCAAACCATAATGGTAATCTCCTACCCAAATAATAATGATAAATACATATGCTAAGACTAAAGAGATATACTTATGTTAATACTAAGGACTAGAATCCCTATCAAATCACCAATGATTTTTTAGCAAGATGAAAAATCTTCAATAATACAGTTGTTGGATACTCTCTTTCACTAGATTTAAAACCTAGTGAACGAATGCATAGTAGAGTCACTAATAGATTTGTCATTATATACCAAGGATATTTTTCTAACAATTGCATAGTGAAGTCATCGATATATTTTTCCCCTAGGTTGTCTCCCCTATTCTCTCTTACTCACAGAGGGGGGAAATGCTAGGTCATGATGTGTACATGGATCTCCTTGCACTACTCTAGGCCTTCAAGTTGGTTCTCAATCCAAAGGGGGAGTACCCTTGTCACTTCCTCAAGATTTGTTCTCTGAAGCTCAAGCCAATTTTATTGTAGAGGTGGGTGATGCATCATGGTGGCCTTTTCAATTTGCAACAAATAAAACATAAAGAAAAGATGGTGTATGTTGTTGGAGGAATATTGAGGAGAAATGACCAAACCTCGCTAGGCATAGGTTCAGTTGACTCACCTCAAAGGGATACCTTAATCATAGATCCATATTTAGAAGATAATATGACAAAAAGAATGAGCATGAGCTTAGAAGGAGGTCAAACACTAGTTTCCTAACACATGCATTCATCAAATAGAAAACCAAATGGGCATGGTGAGCATAGATCCATTGGTTCATTCAACACCAGGTGAGATAGAAAATGTAGATAGGGAAAAAAGGATAAATTGTATGATTTTTATTCATTTCCTTAATGGAAAAATGCCTCAATCCCGATTACAAAAAGAACCCTTCATTTATTTTGATACACTAGAAGCTCTAGAGGTTGGCACTATAAAATCACGACCCTAGAGAAACTGTCTTTTTAATACAACTAGGGAAGTATGTTACTTGGATAACACCTACAGAGAAAAAAGGAGAATGAGAGTAGAAGAAAAGATGGCACCAATGTTGCAGATCCCTCTAATAAACCAACTGCTCAAGATTTCAATAGTGTATTGGTGAAAAACTCCTTATGATCCCCCTTGTTGTGTTGTTGTAGCTTCTTTATTTATGGACTCCCCTTCTCAAAATGGTGCATTAACTAAATCCTAGTTTTTTCTTGGATATGTTATGGTTGAATCCATGATTTGAGGATGTGGTTGGGTTGGTTAGGTTGTTCTTTTAACTTGTGCTATTTAAGTGAAAGAATCCATACTAAGAGGCAACCTAAAAATGTTTACTCATATGCTCTTGTCCATATCTAGATTTAAGGTTGCTCCCTTTTAGTATCGGGCTAATGGTCATTTTGATCGTAATGGTTGTTGAGAGTGGACAATGGTTGACCATAAATGTTGTATTTAGGCCATGTGATTTCTTCATTAACTAGCTCACAATGGAGAATTGGTATAGAGAAATTTAATAGTCCATGAAGAATTGAGGCTTGTTGGCTACGAATTTGAATACCCATTTAGCCATGTAGTTGGATTTATAGGTTTCATATAGGAGTGGCATTGTACCTAGCCTTTGATAGGTAACTTGAAACTTTGATTGTTTCGTAAGCTCTGCCCTTATACATATGAATTTTAAGACTGACTCTCTTTTGAAAATTAACAATGAATCGACCTAACCATAACCCCATGATTGTATCCATTGGGTTGTTGAAAACATGCCACTTAGGATCCCCATGTCTTATGGTGAATATCCTTGGTGAAGCCTTTTAGTGGAGCCCTTTTTGATTTCTCGAACATGGCCACATGATAATTTATGATTGGATAGAATTGGTGATGGGGAGACTTGGGTGAATGTTCACGGGGGGGCATGTGTTAGGCTCTTATTGGTTTTAGATATTTTTATTCCTATAGGGTGAATCTTTTGTTCAATTAAATATCAATCATTGATTTGTATCAATGAGTGGAATATCCACTAAATATCTCATCTTGTGGCTTTGCAATATTTTACCATTCATTATCCTTTCCTTTATAATTCCCAGATCTCCCATGAAAGATCTTGAGTCGTTGATCTTCTTGGGTGGGACAAACCTTACTTGTTGATCAAGTTTGTGTAGGAGATACCTAAGCTATATATATCCTATATTAGAAGTAGTCCTTGACCATTCATGACACTTTTCATTTTTAAACCCTTCTTTTCCATGATCTCCCATGAAAGATCATAGATCATAGATCATTGATCTAACTTTGTAGGGAAGATCTTGGCCATTTACGAAAACCTTCAATTTTTTGATCCCTTCATAAACTTGACTACCATGAGATGATGTGTACCATTGATTTGTTTTCATGAGTGTAATCTCCATTGTTCATGGCCATAGAATGATATCTTCACTATTGAGTACCCTGATCACTACAAAACCATGCGAGTCGTTGATCAATTCTTTGTGGGGAAGCTCCTAGTCATTTGTAGTACTTTACAATCTTTGGCCTCTTGTATCCCAATCTCCCGAACATGAACCACAACCACTAATTTATTTAAGTAGGAGGATTCTCAACCATTGATATGCTCCTTCTTAAAAAATTATTGATTTTCACTCGCAACTTTTCGATAATGGTTTTACATGGATTTTTAGCGAGGATACCACCATTAATGGATGGGGAATATGGAAGATATTGGGATCTGATAGATTTTCTTAAAGTGGGTTTTGATTAATTCAAACAAGGAGGGAATTTGTAGAGCTTGTGATGGGAAGGAAAAAATGGGTTCCTTTATGAATTTTGAACATGAAGCGTGAAGGTAAAAAATTTCAAGTAGGGGGCCTTTTTAGGTGACACTTCTCATGTGATTTTCTCCTTTAGAATCGTGAACCAATTTGGAAATTTACTAAATCAACATTACGAAGAGGAAATTGCAGACTTTAAATGAGATATATATGGTTAAAGGACAACATAGAGGCTAGAAAAATTAGGAATCCTTCACTCACTACATATTTTATACTCGTTGGAAGCTCAAGAACTAAGTGTTATTTTGTAGGCTATTCCCATAAGGCATTGAAAAAATTGGGCACTTCCTGCCTACACTGAAGAGCATTGGAAGGAAAGAATATCTTGGAGGTATAGTTGAGTGGATAAAGGGAATATATTCCTTGCCTTGTGTGGGGAAGTGGAAGAGACTTCCATGGCTATTTGATGCTTGGATGAGATGACTGGAGTGATCTGTAATGAGAAAATTGGCTAAGCATGAGGGGAAATCAATGATCTATCATTCACCCTAGTGGCGTCATACCTTGACTTAGGGGTGGTATGTATGCTAGAATCTCATGCACGACTAATTTATTGGACTATGTTTTGTTAAAATATAAGTGTCATGTCTTTGCTTATGAATATGCAAATTGATGTTATCTTATATTGTGGAAATATATAGAATTGGATGATGTGTGTGTGTGTGTGTTTATGATTAATTATGAATGTAGGCACTTTGTTGCCATGAAAGTTGTTAATCTGTGTTTGTATAGTCCACTACATTTTATCATTTTGCATTTATTTGAATGTGGGCCTCCGTGGGATTTCTCTATTGGGATTATGGAAAATGATATTTGAAGGATGGAAATTTTCTTCCCTATTTAGTGACTACTTTTTGTCAGATAGTTGGTTTAGATTGATGGAAAGTTGGTTTGGATTGTTGGTTGCCATTGATGTCAACCTTTGGAGAGTGATATTTTATATTGATGTCAACCCTTGAGTAAACCCTTGAGTATGTATGATAGCTCTAGTGGTATGGGTAAGGAACCCAAGTGTGGTTGAGGAATAATGTAATGAATATTAGTGTATATGTAGGTAAGACTATTCTATATGGATAGTACATGTCATGTCATTTCCGGTGATATGTGGAACATCACATAACTCCTCACGGTTAGAGATTTATGGCCTTCTGAAGTTGGAGAACCCTCATGAGTTATCTAGAAGCACCTAGAAGGTCAAAGAAGTCAAATTATTCTAGAAACTCCTAGAAAAAGTTGACTAGTCAAAGTGGGTGAAACTAGGAGTTAATCATGGGTATAGTTGTTGCATTAAGAAAATAATTAAAAATAAATTAGTTGCAACAAGAAGTTGTGAGTTTGGTAATTATGGTAAAGTAGTTGTGATGAGAAGATTGAATAGTCAAAGTGGTTGACCAAGAAATAAATTAAATAATAAAGTGGTTGCAACAAGAACTTAGTTAAGGGAAAAGAAGTTATAAATTCAATAATTATAGAAAAGTTAGTTGCAACAAGAAGTTGAGTAAAGAAAAATTATTTAAATAATAAAGTAGTCAAAGTGGTTGCAAAGAGGAATTATTTAAATAATAAAGTGGTTGCAACAAGAAGTGTTGAGTTTACTATTTATGGATAAGTCAAAGTGGTTGCAAAAGAAATTAATTAAATAATAAAGTTAGTTGCAACTAAAAGTGGAGAACTTACTATTTGTGGTAAAGTGGTTAAGTGTAGCAAAGTGAGCTAGAAGTGGACAAGTGGTTAGAAGTGGGTTAGCCCTAAAAGAAGGAAAGTGGGCTAAGTTGGTTAGAAGTTAACCCCTTGCGGAAGTTACATGGAAGTATAAATAAGAGACAAATTATCTCCCATTAGCACCTATTGAATATCATTGAATATCTATTTTGTGAAAGGTTATGTGGGTAGGTATTATTGATAGAGAGAATTGTAGCAGAAAAAGTGCGGCAGAAAAATCGTAGGAGGAAAAGTGTGGCAGGAAAAGTGTGGAAGAAAAATCGCGGCAGAAAAAGTGCGGCAGGAAAATCGCAACAGAAAAAGTGCGGCAGAAAAATCGCGGCAACATATTCGTGGCAACAGAATCACAACAGCAAAACCGTGGTAGCAGAACGCTACAAGAACAAAAAAGGTATGGTTTTCATATATGTAGTGTTGAACTTATGAATCCGGTTGAGGGCTTGTTGTGTAAATCTATTGGATTCCCTCTTGGAAGTTTAGGGCTTATTATAGAATGGTTTTGAGGCAGATCTATTGAAGTATATTTTTAGTGCACTTAGTTTAATTTATTGGCATATCTTGTGGTGTATTGTGAGAGACACTTGTTAGTGGTCTTGGTATATGATCAACTTATGAATGATACATCCTTGAGGCTACATAACCATGAGGTTATAGCACATGGTTTGATGTAAGGGTTTATGGTATTTGGTTATGGATAGTGTGATGTATTTCGAGAGAACTTTTTATGGTTATATCGGTATATCTCTTTGGTTTATGGTTGAGGTACATGTTGGGTACCTAGTTGAGACAAGTAGTTGATGAGTTGGCACATACATGAGGTGTATAGTTGATGATGTTGGTACATATTGACGAGTCATAGTGGATGTATAATTGATGCATGATTGGTATATACTTGGTGTAACACACCCACTATCGTAATTTAAAAATTTTGGGGTTAATTTCCCATAAATGAGAAATCTCCAGGAACCTGCATTAGCGAAATGTCAATCCTTGGTTTAATATCGGGATTCGGGTTTACTAGTGTCAAAATTCACTCACCCCCAAGACTCGCGATCCTCCGAATTCCGACATGCTCCCTACGCATTAGCTCTCTTGGTTCAGCTCCCGGTCCATAGGACCTGCTACCATATGTCCGCAGCTCTATATCTACCTATCGGGGTTTCGGGGTTTATGATGTCGCGATGCACAGGCCATCGCAAATTCCGATCCTCCGA
>ML782499.1:190788-206053 GCA_009831015.1 Picea engelmannii
TGATACCACTGATCCAGATTTATGTAGGAACACAATGAAATACAGAAATACACATAAACACAGAGATGCAGCGGAAATAAGACTTCATTTCATTAATAACAAATGACTGAAATATGCTTACAGACAGAATGGAAATAAACTAGTTAGGGTGTCGGTAGCTTATCTCTGAGAAGAGATCTGGCCACTACTCGCATCCGTGAGAAGATCATTACAATGAGGCTCTGAAGGCCCTTTTACAATAAATGGGAATGCCAAAAGTCCTAGACATCCAAAAACCTAACCCTAGGAGATGAAGCGCCAAAAGTCATGTGGGCCCCGTTTGGGTAAGTTGGTACATCAACTTCCCGGGGTCGTAACTTTTGCATACGATCTCCGTTTTAGGCATATGATAGCCCATTGGAAAGATATATCTGAGGAATACAACATTTTGCACAAAATTTCATGATGAAATTTTGCAACCGCAACATACCCCAAAAAACGTCGTTTAGGGCCTCAAAACGGCTCCAGAATTTCAAGACTCGAAAAACTACTAAAAATAGTAAACTGTGTGAAAACTAAAAAACTAAAAGAAGAAATAGTGGGGGTCCAAGTGGAATAGGTGGGTGGCCACCAATATCCACCTGGATCAGTTAGCCACTGGAACCAAAATAAGAATCCGTGATATGGTCAGAAGTTGTTCCATAAATCTTAATGACGTGAATACTAGTACTGATCTAAATATCATACCATTGGGGTCTTATGATGTTCTGATTGGGATGGATTGGTTGGACAAGCATCATGTTGTCCTAGATTGTCATAACAAGACATTTACATGTCTTGATGGAAATGGAAAGCAGAGCACTGTGAAAGGAGTTCCAAGACCCATCTCTATAAGGGATATTTCAACCTTACAGCTAAAAAGATGTTTTAGGAAAGGATGTCAATTGTATGCATCTCATGTGGAAGAGCCAGATAATACAAAGGGGCCAAGCCTCGAGGATTTCTCGGTACTACAGAAATTTGAAGATGTATTCCAAGAAATACTTGGATTGCCACCAAGGAGGGAGATAGATTTCTCAATTGACTTAGTGTCAGGAGCAGCCCTGGTGTCAAAAACACCTTACATAATGAGCACACTAGAGTTAAAAGAATTACAAATGCAATTGGAGGAATTGTTGAAGAAAGGATACATACGTCCAAGTGTTTCACCTTCAGGAGCACCAATACTTTTTGTCAATAAGAAGGATGGAACCTTGAGGTTGTGTATTGACTTTCGACAACTGAACAAGTACACTATAAATAACAAGTATCCTCTACCCCGAATTGATGACCTCTTTGATCAGTTAAGAGGAGCAAAGATATTTTCAAAAATTGACCTGAGGGCAGGATACCATCATGTAAGAATCAAGGAAGAAGACATTCATAAGACAGCCTTTAGGACCAGGTATGGGCATTATGAATTTGTAGTGGTGCCATTTGGACTAACCAGTGCACCAGTTGTCTTCATGTGCTTAATGAATGGCATATTCATAAATTATTTGGATAAGTTTGTCATAATATTTTTGGATGACATACTTATCTATTCTAAGTTTGAAGAGGAGCATGAACATCACTTAATATTGGTATTGCAAGTACTAAGAGAACATCATTTGTATGCCAAGTTGAGTAAGTGTTATTTTTATCAAAAGCATATCCATTACTTGGGACACATTATGTCAGAGCAGGGCATAGAAGTAGATACAGAGAAGATCGAAGCCATTAGTGGATGGCCAACACCCAGAAATGTGTCAGACGTCAGATCTTTTATGGGATTAGTTGGCTATTACATAAGGTTCATAGTAGGATTCTCTAAGATTGCCCATTCTATCACTTCTTTGCAAAAGAAGGGAGCTAAATTTGAATGGACACTCAAGTGTGAAAATAATTTTAATCTATTGAAGGAATTACTCACTAGTTCATCTTTGTTAAAGATTGTTGACCCAAATGAAAGTTTTGTGGTATGTACAGACGCATGTAAGGAAGGACTCGGGGGAGTCCTCACTCAAAATGGACATGTCATTGGATACGAGTCCAAAAAGCTTAAGGAACATGAGAGTAACTATGCCACCCACGACTTGGAACTTGTTTCCATTGTTCACGCCTTGAGGATGTGGAGGCATTATCTCATGGGGAAGAAATTCAAATTAAGGACAAACCACATTGGCATGAAGTATCTTTTTGAACAGCCAACCTTGAATGCCAAGAAAACAAGATGGCTGGAAATTTTAAGTGAATATGACTTCTATATCAAGCATATCAAGGGAAAGGAGAATAAATTCGTTGATGCACTTTGTAGAAGAGTGCATCTCATGCATGCTACTGCGGTCAGTATGCATCAATTAGACTTGAAGAGAAAAATTTTAGATGGTCTTGTTACAGACCAGCATTGCCTATAGGTAAAGGAAAACTTACAGCAAGGAGATGTACAACATAAAATAAAGGAGTATGAGATAAAGGAAGATGGATTACTCATGAATAAAAATAGAATCTATGTTCCTAGTTCTGGAGAACTGAGGAATGTGGTACTGAAGGAAATGCATGATGTTCCTTATGTTGGATATCCATGTTATGAAAAAACAATTATAGCATTAAGAAGCCAGTTATTTTGGCCGGGAATGAAGAAGGATGTTGTTGATTACATCGCTCGATGTATGGAATGTCAGAAGGTGAAGGATGAGCATAGGCACCCAGCGAGTTTGTTGCAGCCATTGTCAATCCCAGAGAAGAAATGGGAAGTGATCACCATGGATTTCATCACAGAATTACCCAGAACGAATAAGAAACATGATTCAATAATGGTGGTGGTTGACAAATTAACAAAGGTTGTTCATTTTGCATCTGTGAAGACAACACATACAATGGCTAATATTGCATAAATTTCATGAAGGAAATTGCTAGGTTGCATGGGATACCTAGGACAATTGTCTTGGACAAAGATACAAAGTTTACCTCCAACTTCTGGAGGGGATTGTTTAAAGGATTTGGCACAAATATAAACTTTAGCACAACATATCATCCCCAGACTTATGGAAAAATAGAGAGAGTCAATCGAATAATTGAAAACATGCTGAGAATGTATGTGATGGATAAGCCATCTAAGTGGGAAGATTACTTACACTTGGTTGAGTTTTCATATAATAATGGATATCAGGATTCATTGAGAATGATCCTGTTTGAAGCCTTGTATGGTAGGAAATGCAATACTCCAGTAAGTTGGGACAACCCAGCAGATATAGTGGTACTTGGGCTGGAATTGCTCAAGGACATGGAAGACCAGGTGGTCAAGATCAAGCAAAATGTAAAGGCAACTCAGAATAGACAGAAAGTTTATGTAGACAAGAACAGGACAGCTAGAGAATTTAAAGTAGGGAGCATGTACTTTTGAAAGTGAAGCCCAAGAAAATCTCTTTGAAATTGGGTAGTTGTACAAAGTTGGCAACCAGATTCTGTGGTCCATTTGAAATATTGGACATAATAGGGCCAGTTGCATACATGCTTGCATTGTCTGCTTCGATGAATGTGCATAATGTATTTCATGTATCCTTACTAAAGAAATATGTACATGATCATAACCATGTTATTGATTGGCATCTAATTCAGGTAGAGACGGAGGAAGACTTTCAGGTTCAGCCAGTACAGGTATTGGACAAAAAGGTAAAAATGCTCCAGAATCGAGTTATAGAGATGGTAAAAGTTTACTGGACCCACTACAGTCTTGAAGATGCTACCTGGGAGCATGCAGATGCCATGCAGGCAGAGTACCCGGGCAAGGATAGGTGGTTGTAGCCACCTTCTAGTTGTAGCCGGAGAACATAGGGGGTTGTAGCCTCCTTCTGGTTGTAGCCAGAGAATTGGGGAGTTGGAGCTTTCCTCAAGTTGTAGCCTGAAAAACTAGGGGATCGGAGCCTCCTTCCAGATGTAGCTGAAGAATTGGAAGTTGGTGCTTCCTTGAATGTAATTCTTGACATATAAGAAAAGCATTTTGTGGTTTTCTCCTGCATTGGGTTTCCACATAAATATTGGTGTATTGTGCATTATGTGGATGTATTTGTTATTGTTTATTACGCACTAATGAATGTTAATTCTTATGATACAGTAAGATATCGATGATGAATAGATGAACATGGTTGAATAAGTAAAACAATATACTTTGTGGTTTAAAGGATTAATAATTGGTATAATTGCTCATTACCGATTCACCCCCCCTCTCAGTAATCCAACACTTCTCATGTGGCTAGATGCATTGGGTGGGGATGCCACGATCTCCAACACTAGGTCATTTTTGTGGTTCTAGAAAATTTTCCTTTTAAGTTTTTTTCTATCATTCCAAACCTCAAAATTCCATGAACAATATTTTCAAGGATCATTTGTCTTACAGATATTTCACCTTAGCATAGTTTACAATGTCCTTAACTCTATACTTTCTTCAACATACACTATTTTTTTAGGTAACACATCTCGGGGAAAACCCTTGAGAAATACCCCACTTACACCTCAATAATTTCTTTTGGCACTCTTCTTCAAGTATTAAAACTTTCTATATTTTAGCATAATTTAATTTCTTATACATCACTAAACTACATACTTCATTTTTTTCATTATTTCCAATATGATAGATACATTTAATTATATAAAGAAAAGGCTCCATGACTCATGAAAGGACTTATTCCCGTGATGCACATATGTCTTCTTTTTTTAAGTGCCGAAAAAGAACATGTTCCTTTGGGTACTTGCACATAAGAAGCCCTTGAAAATATAAATTATCAAGAAGAAAGGCATTGCAAGCCCTTTAAGATTCCCCTTTTTAAAGGGAAGGAAGAGAACTTGAAACAATTCTTTATTTAATTACAAATATAAAATGAATCGTGAACTATGCTCAACAAATGTATGCTCAACTCTTTGATTAAGTTATGTTCTTTGTAGGATATATTTTATAGTTGGGATTATGTTTATTTAGGATCTTTGACATGGAACATCCTCAGATTCATTATTTGGAGGATCTAGATTTCAATAAGTAAAATCACATTTAAGAGGAATGTTTTGTGAGCTTTTCAAACAATTGAAAGAAATAAAGTGTCAAATAATAGAATATATTAAGGCATTTTTTCATCAGATGATAGAATTGATATTCTTAAGGAGGAAGAGAGAAACTAATTATCCAATTGGTTGTTGAAAGTTGGATCAATGGTGATAGGAAACAACCAGATAGAAACATAAAATCTTTTGCTAATACACACTACTTGTATGGGTTAATACATTACTCTTATGGGTCTAACACATGGAAATCCATGTTAGGTTAGGGATGGGAATTATTTTTTACTTAGAAGCAAATAACAACCTTTGTTATGTATGGGGGCTTAGGTATAGATTTATAACAACACTGAGGCTTGTGGACTTCTTAAATGACAGTGATTTTTAAGGATATGGGTATATAGTATCTCCAATACGCCGACATTCCTCCCATCATATGCATTATGGACATTAAAGTTAGATCCAAATCAAATTTGTCATACTCTAGTGATGTAAATTTTGAATGAAAGCATAAATCATCTTGTGAAGGACACAATGAACATCTACTAGACTAGTCAAAATATCTATTAGACATATACACTATAAGTATATAGTGTACTAGGGACTCGATGAAACAAATTATAAATCAATGCTTAATGGAGGTAGGCACTAGGCAAAACGTGTTTATCCAAGAGAAAAAGGAGTTCCTAAAGGTGGTAGGATTTAAGTGTGGATAGGTTAAGTTTAAGGGAAGGGGGCGTCTATAAGAGGTATACATAAACTTTAATGTAATTATATTGAAATGGGAAAAATGTATTATAAGATAGGGTGTTGCGACATAAAGAATAAGTAATTGTGAATAAGGGAGAGTTGTGAGAAAGATGTTGGTAGTATGGAGGAAGGGTTTAGGGTTTTGCCAAGGGTTTGATTATGATCTGAAACTTGGGACAAGGGTCAGGATGAAAGAGGACACCCAATTGGTTCATTACTCTAAGGATTTGTGCTCAGAGGAACATATTTTTTCCCCTCCTCCTAGTATATATTCTCTTATGGAAAAAATTTCACATTCCCCGAGGGAGAAAGAAGTTATTTCCAAATATGAGCCAAAAATTAGGGAAGAAGGATCTAGTTCATTTGAGGGTCTAATTTGGATGGACGATCTTCAAAAAAGTATTGACACCTAATCTTGTCAGACCTCGAAGGCGATGGAGGTGGGATGTGGTTTACACACATCGCATGAGGCTTTTTCGATCTATGTTGGCACATTACTACCCAACTAGGACTCACTCATGTTCACTCTTAGTGTTAAAAAGAACTCTCCAGAGATCCATTTTTCTAGTGGTATGGTCGACATGCAAGCGACCAGAAATATTGATCATGTAGGTGTGGGAGGATTAGGGTTTGTAGGGAGAATTATAGAGCTTTCACATATTCAAGGTGATCAAAAGGAGGAGGTGACAAGCCGAAATAGGAAAAAATGAAGAGTGATCAAGAGCGCAGGGGAAGGGGTATCACTGGAAGTAGGGGAGGACATAGTTTTAAACCAGATTTTGGACCTGTTAGGGAAAAATTTGGTCGGTAAATTCATTGGAAGGAGGATAGGAAAGGATTTGTTGAATGCCTGGATGCAACAGTCTTGGGTAGACTTGATTAGGTATGGGCCAACAACTTATATACTTCCTAAAATTTGGTTGGGATTCAACTTTCGGTTTGAGAAAGATTCTCTACAAATTTTGAAGGGAACATGGTTCTAGGATAACTCTCTTTTATCCCTCAAGTTTTGGCACCCGCTCCTCAATTCTAAGGACAAGCATTCAGAATCCATGCTAGTTTGGATAAAACTCCCTACACTTCCAATGGAGTTGTGTATAGTTGGGGCTATGAAAGCTATCAGGGATTGGCTTGGGAAAACTATTCTAGTTGATGATAGTTTCTTGAATATCCAATGTAGATCAACGGGAAGAATACTTGTTGACCTGGATATTAGTCAGATATTGTATGAGTTTATTAAGATTGTTTCAACTTCAGGGAGGTATTATCATAGTCTTGATTGCATAAATGTGCCTTTTAGATGTTCGTGTTGTCATTTGTATGGACATATTTTTAGGGATTACTCATTACCACTGGTAAAAATGTTTGGAGGAAGAAAATGAAGTTGGATTCAAATTCTGGGGAGGAATTCATTACAACATATCTGATTTCCTTGTCGATTGATCAAGAGGATTATCATAAGAAGGATAAGGTATTAGAGGGAGTTTATGTCCCTGTCGACCCTAAGGAAGTAAGGATAGGTGACTTATCAATTTCCCTTATTGTGAGCTCGAGTTTTTTGAGAAATATAGAAGATAAGGTAAAGGATGGATTAGCCATGGATGTGGACCACATTCCTTTGCCAGCATTGGATGAGATTACAAAGGTGCACGATGTTTGTGAGGATTCTTCATGTAAGTTTGAACTTCCCTTACAAAATTATTTTTTTCAAGATGATGAGATGACTAATCCTGAGTCCTCTACCACTTTCCATATGAAGAAAAAGGGTAGAGGTTTGGATAGACCTTTGAAAAAAGTACTCTCCACTTCCTCCAATTTGGGATTTAAACCTTAGTACTTCATTCTAAGCCACTTGGGGTGATAGAACAAGTTCAAATATCTTGGTAACTTATCATATAGGGGATGGAAAATATCACCTGTGCTCGATAAAAGGTTCATTACCACCTACCTTTGCCTCCTCTACAGGGATAGGGTTTAACCCAAGTTTAGAATGGGGATTTTCTTTGGTGGGGAGAAAATCTACTACCATATTATCCCAAGAGCTGGTAGATGTGGATGTTGTTAGGGTAAACAATGTCTTATAATCGAGGTCCTTAGAGCGAGACAAGATCCTCAAGAAGTTTCTTCATGAAGATTATGTCATTGAATATTCACGACCTTGGAGGGTAGGCTAAATAATTAGCCTTCAGAATATTGGTGGATGTGGACAAACCTAATGTCATCTTAATTAAGGAGTCCACATGTAAAAGAGAACAAGCCATTTTTTAAGTTAAGAAGTTGCTTAGGGGTTGGGATTTTCTTGGATTAGATTTTGAGGGTCAGTTTGGGGGTATAATCACCTATTGGAATGACTTGGACAGCCTCTAAAATGAATTTTCTATTAATTTAGGTATTTATATAGTTCTTGTTTGAAAAATTCTCGGTAACTCTATATCCATTCTCAATGTGTATGGTCCTTACAAAGGAAGACAACTATTATGGAAAAATATTTTCAAAATTCAGGATCTGAATGTTGGGGATTTAATTATGTTGGGTATGTGTTATATAATTTACACAACCAAACCTGGTGTTTTCATTGCGTTGGGTGTGCGAGGAGGGGGGGGGGTTCGAGGGCAACGCCCCTAAAATTTTCTTTTTTTGGTGTTTTTTGCATCTTTTTTTAGCATCTTTTTTTCACCGATGGTTTTCTAACTCTAGTTAAGGAATTAGAGTTGTTGACTAATCCAGGTCAATGGATTAGGGGTTTTGGATGTCTCGATATCCTATATATATTGTATTGTAAACAATGAAGAGAGGTGATGAATAAAATAATTAGAGTTGTGACTCTAAATAGGTTGCTAGTTTTCTCGGTTTGGGTTTCTAGGGTAAAATCTATATGTAATGTGTGTGTGCCATTGTATCTTTTATGTTTTATTAATAATCTATTTGTAGTAATTTATTGTACAAGGTTAAAATATACAAATTATAGGAGGGAACTTGAACTTGACCCCGAACAAAAGGGAAATTTGGTGGACATCATCTCGTGAAGATAGATTAACAGACTTTAACAATTTATTTGATTTGGTAGGTCTAATCAATGTTGATCTGATCAAACTTAGGCTGACTTGGTGCAACAGCAGGTATGGAGAAGTACCAATGGAAAAGAGACTTGATCATTTTCTTATCCACTCCTCATTTACATAATTCGTTGGTAGGTATAGATCATGGATTGGTTCCATTAGAGGATTTGATCATTTTCCCATATTTATAGAAATTGCATATGTGGAGGATAAGCTCAGGACCCCCTTCAAATATAGCCCTAGCCGGTTCAAAGAGAATATTTTAAAGCTTTGGTAAGGAAGAATTGGACACGCATCAATCCTTCCTTAGGCTCAAATGCATGTGCACAATTCTATGTTACTTTGAAGACCATAAAGGACAAATTCACTACTTGGGTAGGGATTCATTATCACGGTATGATTCCAAGATTGAAGCAATTGAACAAGATTTACATATGATGGAAGGAGATTTAGACTAGGTTCTACATAGTTTGGAAGATATAAAAAAACTAAGGGAGTTGGAGGTTGAAAGAACAAAACTCCTTCTCAACAAGGAATTAGATTGGCATATAAAGAGTAGAGCCATCTAGTTGGAAGTTGGAGACCAAAACACCAAATTATTTCATAATTCCGCTAACCATAGGAACAATCATAATACTATCTAGGAACTATTAGATCATGATGGTGGTAAAATAAGAGGATTTAGGGATCTAGTGGATCTTGGTGTTCGACATTTTTCAAGGTTGTTTGAAGAGCCAAGAGAAGCCAATATTGAGGAGATTATCAAAGTAGTCTCCTACTTTCACTGGATGCTTTTTTTTTTTGTAATATAGAAATTTATGTTACCTTCCCGAGTTAAGAATTACAACATAGATCAATAACACTGGTGGAGAGGCTGCCAACAAAGGAAACCAACCCCTCCACCAGGTCTTGATTTTTTTAAAAACTTTTCCCAAAAAGATAAAAACAATCAACATTATAGAGTTTGGACCATATTTGACATAACTAAAACGATGGATAGCTAAAACTAGTGAACAATAATATCTTTCTAGCCATGCATAAATACAGAAAATAAAAAATAGACAGGTAACAAGACTTATTTGCCATTGGTTCCTCTTGGAGAAGCCTACATGGAAGAGTTGGGCCATTCTGGGATCATAACTTATTGGAGAAGATTTTCCTGGGCACGTCACTAATGTAGATCGTCTGAGCCAAATTCCAACAACCACTCAAGATTTTTATCCATCGACTCTTGCCTAAGTTTTTTTTCTTCATTGTCTCTCCTAATTTTAATGATAAGTTGACGTTGGTCATCCGAGAATCTGGCTAGAAGACGCAGATTTGTCTTCAAGTTTGAACCATCCCCTTCTTCATGATTGTGAGAGAGAATAACATAGGATGGGGAAGGATTGATGCTCAACTCCCTCACCTTGGCAACTACATCAAGAACAAAAGGACCAGGTATCACGACGGAGAAGTTTTGGTGCAAAGAACCACTACTATCAACACATGTCTATGGTGAAGTACTACGACGACGACCTCTGAAACCAGATAAGATCCCTCCAGCATGATGCAGTTTCCCCTATTCATGAGGCATGAAGCCATACCAAATCCCACAGAGAATAATCTGGGAGAAAAGAAAAATAAATCGCAAGGAAGAGACTAGAGGCTCGACAAGGTAGGGGAGAGCAAAGCGAGGGGAAAAAATGGCATGCCAAAATAAATTTCATCCATTGATGCAAGTCCCCATGATAGAATACAAATCCTTAAATACAACCTTCAATACTTTGTGTCATACTGTAGTGAAACACACATCACTCCTACGAGTGAAAACCATTATTGTATCCTACAGAGATGGATTGTAAGCAGAGTCTGAACGGGGTTGAATTTGTTGTGAAAACCATTGACCTCTGGAGAGATAAAGATAATCGAGAGTCAACACATGTATATGGTCTAATCATGCAATTAAATGTCAAGGTGATACCCCATCCAAGGAGGAACCCTTCAACTGCACTGTTTCAGAGCATTCCAAGAACAATGGATGAGTAGGAGTTTGGGATACATCACAGACCATATCAAGATCGTGACATTCGATCCTAGCATTAGCCATATTGTTTTACACTTTGTTTACCTCATCATGAACATGACCTGGGATGAGGACCAAGTTGGGAAGGAGCAGAGATTTGAGGTGTTCAAGGTTACTTAAAAGTCTCCAACTAGGGGAGGTTTTGGCAGGTTCATACCCATTCAAAAGTTTGGTAAATAGAGCAAGAATGACTCAAGAATCCCCTTCTACTATGAGCTTATGATATCCAAATTGGGAAACAACTTGAAGACCTTTAATTAAGGCCCACAACTTCACTGAGTTTTTTGTGTCATATCCTAATCTTATAGCCAAGATATTAAAGCTATGACCATTTTCATTTCTGAATACAAATCTGAATCTTGTTGGTCCTGGATTACCTTTGGGGGCACCATCAAAGTTGAGCTTCATAAAACCTTCTGGGGGCCAACTCCATGAAGTAGGACTACTCACCATAGGAGGGAAATTATGAACAAAGCTGGGAATGGAGATAGGATTAATGTCCCAACTGTGGAGGATGGCCCTTCCATGAGGATCACAATCTAGATCTTCTGAGGTCCAGGATTGGATGCAGATTGTTTCTTTAATGTTTTCATGAATTTTAGACCAACTTTGAGCTTAAGAAGAAATTTCATCCCTGAATATTCTTCGATTTATTTCTTTCCAAAGCTTTCATACAACAAACCCAAAAAGCAATTTCCATATACAATTTATGATTAGGTTTTTGAATGCTTGGAGTCGCCATATTTCTATGGTGATTATGACATTGTTTTGATGACAATCATAGGTTCGCATTGTTTGTGCCACTTGGTCCCATATAAGCGAACTGAAAGGACATTGATTGAGGAGATGCTTTGTTGTTTCTTCTTGATTCAAACATAGAGGGCATATGTATGGGCTTGTGAATCTTGTTTTTAAAAGATTGTCCCAGGTTAGAATACGGTTCTGAGCCAACAACCATAGAAACAAGCTCACTTTGGGCCATACACAGGATTTCCAAATTTTACCCCATATATCATCCTTTGTCAAAAGGTGAAACTGGGCTTTGATTGTAGAAGCTTCTTTAATGGAAAATACCCCCTAAGTATAGTGACCCCAATGAAGAATGTTTGGTCCATGTCGAATACAAACTCTTCTGAGAGTTGCTTCCTTATTCCATGAGCCCAAATCACATTCTAAGGGAAGTTCAAGGTCCCAATGACATATCTTCCATTCTCTCCATGGAAGATGAGAGGAGGTATCCTTCCAAAAATCTTTAACACTTCAGCCTTCTCTGTTTCATATGAGCAGATGAATCCCATGCATGTTGACTTTGAGTTGCAGTGATTGTAATTGCTGCCAAGAATCTGTCTAGAAAAGCGCACTTTGACCATCTCTAACTTCCCAAAGGCATGTTCATGTACAAAGGTTATGTTATTCTAGGTCGCATTCCATATTAGAGATATAGAATGAGGCTCATTGAATCTTATCATCCTTGTTTCCTCGATACATGTAGCATATGTTTACCTCCATAGGCGAGGCCAAAGGTCATTTGGGTGTGTCAACCTCCTCCATAAGATCTTGGTTCCCATTACGTCATTTATAATACAATGGTCTCTTAACATGAGACCACCCAAATGTTTTGGTTTGCGGAGGTCCTCCCACTTAACAAGGGCCCACTTCCTCCCTTCTTTGGTACCATGGCAGAGAAACTTTCTTTGAATATTTTGAATGGTTTTGAGAATGAATTTCGGCACAACTAAGTCGGAGAAAAGGTAGATAGGGATGGCTTGAAGGATAAATTTCAGTAGGATAAGACAACCTACAAGGTTTAGATAATAGAAAGTCTGGGAGCTAAGGTGATGCTTTAGGGAGTCGATGAGCGGCTCTGGGGAACTATTACGCAAGGGATTATCAATAAGGGGAATACCTAAATATTTGGAAGGAAGGGAGCTCTGAGTGAAGCCAAGGATACGAGTGATATGGATTTGGATAGCTTCAGGGGTATTGAAAAAGAAAATTTGTGATTTCCCTGAGTTGATGGAGGTACCAGAGGAAACAATAAAATTGTCAAGGATACTACGAAGTTTATTAGATTCCCTGGTAGTAGGAGACCCCATCATCATGGTATTATCCACAAATTGACTATTAGAAAAAAGAGGTTGAATGTTAGACAATGGGAGACCCTGGAGAGTGTAATCTGCAATTGAGGCTTTAATGTAGTGGCTTAGGCCTTGCACCATGATGACAAAAAGGAAGGGAGAGAGAGGATCCCCTTGTTGAATGCCTCTGGATGGGGTAATCGTTTTAGAGGGGACTCCATTGAAAAGGATAGAAAAGAAGGCTGAAGAGGTGAGGTTGAGGACCCAATTGACCCAATCATTATTGAAACCAAAAGAAAGAAGAAGATATTTCATATATTTCCAGCTGAGCATGTCAAAATATTTTGATAAATCTAATTTGATCAACATTCTCGGGATGCGAGAAGATTTTAGAGAATGTATTACCTCGTGATCTAGGTTTACACTATCTAAAGTATGTCTTCCCTCTACATATCCAGATTGCTCATTGAAAATAATAAATAGGAGAAGGGGCTTGATTATGAGATCCATTACCTTTGTGATGATCTTATATATAACATTGCAGAGAGCAATCAGCTTAAATTGTTTAGGATGTGAGACTCTTTCTTCCTTGGGAATTAAAGTGAGGAAAGTTTCATTAAGCATTGGAAGGACTCCATGAGAGAAGCGTGAGCCCTCGACTAACTGTCATACCTCTTCACGAACCATTGGCTAGTAGTGGTGAAAGAATTTTATGGTAAAGTCATATGGACCAAGAGACTTCCATGTTGGCATTTCCTTCATCGCTTGGTCTACTTCCTCAATCATTATTGTCCTAACGAGGGCGACATTTTGATCGTCAATGATGATGGAAGGGATGTGCCGGGTGATTTTGGATATAACAACTGAGCGGTCATGATAGAGCTCTATAAGGAGATTTCTATAGTAATTAATAATTTCATGTTCCATAGCTTCATGATCTAGTATTGATTGGCCTTGATCGTTTTCCAGTCGAGTGATCTGATTAATATGACGTCATTGAATCATTAAACAGTGGAAATTTTTTTAGTTTTTCTCACCCTCCTTGAGCCATTGCACTCAGAATTTTTGACACCAAAGTATTTCTTCATCTATGCACTATTCATCCATTTGTTTCTTTAATACACTTTCTTTAGCCTGAAGTTGTTCAGAGCTACCTTGAAAAATGGGTTGGTTTTGTATCTCCTTCATTCACTGCTCTAGATCACATTGTTCCTAAAAGATGTTTCCAAAAACATTTTTGTTCCATTCTCTTGGATGTTGTTTGAAGTTTTTTAACTTTTGTTGAAACCTATACATTAGGGTACCTCGAGAGACCACCGCATTTTACCACCAGGTGGGAGCATTCTCTTGAGATTCGGGGTACGATAGTTAGAACTTTGCTTCAGGGTGAACCAGTCGTGTCTATCAAAAGTTTAATGGGCCAATGGTCAGATCCAAAAACTGGAAAAATGATATCCTCCATGAGAAGGCCATCTAACATTAGGGGCTCAAATATTAGGAATCTGTCTAATTTATATGTTATTTGATGCGATCCCGATCTTCTATTTAACCATGTGTGGATTCCCTCCCTGAAATATAGATCTATCAAATGGAGAGATCCAATTTTATTTCTGAAGTGCTCACTGTCTTTGTCTAATATCCTAAGACCACCACACTTCTCCACCAGAGATGTGATGAGGTTGAAGTCCCCACCTAGAATCCATCGCCTGTCTCCAACAAGATCACCCAGGTGAGTGAGGCTTTCTAAGAAAAACCCTTTCTCCTGAATGGCTTGTGGGCCATAGGCATTGGCTATCACACCTACTCTATCTATACCAATGGCTCTGTAAGAGGCTGAGATTGTCCATTTTTTAGAGTAAAAATCCTCCAATATTCTTGTGGATGGGTTCCATAAGATGGTTGTTTTTCCCGTTGCCCCTCTAAAATCGTTGAAAATATAATTGCTTTGCTTCAAACATCTATAGAGAATACTCTCAACAGTCATTTCTACACACTTTGTCTCTTGCAATAATAGAGTATATGGATTTTCAGCTGTAATGCCCCATATTTTGACCTTCGGTAGTTAGAACATTGTTGTTTACTAATCTTAATAAATCAAAGTTTAGCATTTGTTTGGAGTCGGTTAGACTTGGTTAGACATTGAGATGTGTACCTCTAAACCTAATTGTATGATACATGATATATGCTCATGACAAAGATAGTTATTTGATTATTTGAACATGAAAATTAAAATGGGTAAGTTCGGTACATGTATACCAATTCAA
>ML782499.1:206153-239218 GCA_009831015.1 Picea engelmannii
TTGTGATAGTTTCCTTTGAGCATTTGTGCTTTGCTGTTCTTGGAGTCACGAGCACGGAGGGCCAAGAAACCGAAAGGTTTCTTGGAGCTAGGAAGCCGGCTAGGCTCCTAGTTGGCAGGGAGGATTCCGTTGTTTCACTCTGGACAAGCAGGAAAAGAATGCTTGGAAGCGCCCAGGATTACAGTACAACCGGTGAGCTTCGACAAGCTAAGGAGGAGGTATTTTTCAGTGATATTTTGTTATTGATGTTTTGAGTATACTTATGTTCTAAGTTCTTAAATCTTAAATTTAGCCTACTACTTATTTCATCATGTTATTAGATTTATCATTGAGAAGATGTAGAAGAAATGTGTAAATAAAAATCAATGGAATAATGCTAAAACAAAGTTGTTAATGTGTAAGTGTTTAAATAAATTGTTAATTGCTTAGCATCCTGTGGATGGGTGCTACATCAGCTATGATGCTATTTTGAAGGATCCACTACTTGGTCCTTCTATCGAATCCTCTAATTTCCATGAAACAATCTTCATGATGAATGTGGGTTGGGGGGGGAGAAGATATCAGTGAGATTTTGAATCTTACCTAAGTTGACCATGTAGCTACCAATTTCCTGGATTAGCTTCTAGGTGGATTTTCTTCCTCTTTTTCCTCCCTCTTTTACTAGTTTGCATGGGTCCTTCTGCATGTATGGGTGGATGCCAAGCCCACTACTATATCCAGAAGTCACCCCAACAGAAGAATTTAAGAAAACTTTGTGTACCTTTCTTAGTTGTTTCAGAGGTGCTTGCGATAAGCCTCCTCCAATCGCACCAAGTCAATCTCAGCGAGCTCCTTTTCATACCATTCCATTTTTGTTTCTCCTCCCTCCTTCGATGCATGATCCTCTTCCAAGGGATCCTAAGAGGGCATGGGATAATATGCTCCAAGATGGACTTTGGAATTTCCTTAGCCTTTGCATTCCCTTTGTTCGAAATGGGAGGGACCCCATTAGAAGTCAATATTTTCAGGATATGATTAGGATCTCAAAAGAATTGCTAGTAGAAGGTACTGAAGGTGGAACAACGAGGGATTTCTTCTGGTATTGTTGTCTCTTTCCTTGGACTTGAGAGAATCTGCCCTTAGATGTTTTTGGAATGGAAACCACTGAATGAGAAGGAGCGTTGAGAGGGAAATCTCAGAACAAATGGTCGTGCTCATGAAATTTGCGATATCGGAAGGAAATGTGCCCATAATCTATAGTGTGTGCCCATTCAACATCTTGGTATTCCAAATTTATAGATCCTAGAAAGATCTTGGAGATATTCATATACACAAAAATACATGCATGCATAGGAGGTATAACGTTGTTGTCATGTAGCCTCGACCGACTTAACATAGATACCTAGAGTATTTCCTATGCCTTCTAGGATTTCTTCAAGCCATAATTCTTGTGGGAGTGAGTACAGTCTAATCCATACATGGGCATAAGTAAAGTATTCCCTTTTCAGGATGAAACGCTCCGTCCAAAATCTTAATTATAATCCTATTGAGTTGAAGAAATAGGGCTCATTTTCAAAGATTATATCCTTGTCTTCTAGGTTATGGAATATGGCAATAAAAAAACCTTTTGATCCCAGCTAAAGTTCATAGTGACCTTTGGGTTTCCACCAGGTATTGATCCACCTAGTAAGATCTTGTTCAAATGGCCATAGCCCCATAAATTTCCCAATGAGGGCATGGTATCTCATATATTGATGTTGTGCTTCAACTCAAATTTGACTAACTACATACCTAGGGGCTGCAAAAGCTTAAGAAATGCATTTGTCAAGTTCCACGCTCAAGCCACTTTTGGTTGAGAGGAATCTGCCTACACCTCCATTTCTTTTCCTTTGCTGAGTTCTTCATGGTAGATCTGGTTTTTCATATGCAACGATGGATCAAATGACGATCACACACTCTGGGATCCTGTAGAATCACCCGCTATCACATTGTAGTGGGAGGGGGATTGCGCTACCTCATCACCATCCATCAAATAAGAACCATGCACACTTTAGGGAGAAGGTTTGGTCAATCTTAGAGAGGTATCATGTCTCTAAAAAACCCTAGGTTTTCAGGTGCATCAAGAAACCCTAGTAGAGTTGCTTTTGTTTGAATGATTCATGTATCCTTTTTGCAATATGTTAACACCAACCATAATTCTACTTTCCCTGGATGGTTACTAAGGAAGATAATGTTGATTTGTTTAGGGTTGTTTCAAAAGAATAATTATTATGTGTCATGTCACTTTTCAAGAAGGACAAAATCCCGGGCCTGAATGCCTAGACAATTGAGTTTTTTCTCGACTTCTTTGAGCCTTTGGGTGATGATCTATTGCAGGTGGTGGAAGAGATAACGATTTATGGGAAGGTTCTAGGTAATTTTATTGCCTTAGTCCCCAAATTTGATATCCCTAGCTCCTTCGATGACTTCAGATTGATTTACTTATGTAATCGCCTTTACAAGATCATCTCCAAGATTCTTACTTATAGATTGAAACCCATCCTTTCAAATTTTATCTCACATGAACAATTTAGTTTTCTGGAGGGGCAAGTGATTCATGAAGTTATAGGAGCTTCATAAGAGGGTTTACACTCTATTAAGCTTTCCAATTTACTCGTTGTTATAGTCAAACTAGACCTCTCTAAGGCATATGATAGGGTGTCTTAGCCCTACATACATCTATTGTTGATTCATATTGGTTTGTTCTTACCTCTTGTTAAATGTATTATTTCATGTATTTGTAGTGCCTCCTTTTCCAATGGTTCAACTTTGGGCTTCTTTTATACCTTCTATGGGTTTATGACTGTTGGCATTGCGTGCAGTTTGTAAGACCCTAGGTTAAAGTTATCTATGACCAACAAAACCCACTAGACACCATCCCTTTTGGCATCACCTACTTGCGCAGATGAAGTCTCACCCAAGGTATCTATTGGGACTGCAATAACCAGGTTTCTACAGTAGTGAGGGAATGGGAGGTGATCATTCTATTCATTCTTTACTTATCATTTATGTGCGAATTACTATGTCCTTGTTCTCTAGTAGTACTTAGTGATGTGAAATTCATACTATCATTATAGTCCAGATTATCACATAATCCATTGTTGTAACAATCATTATTATTGTGCAATGATTAAACACAAGACATATCTTATATACTATGCATCTAGACAGATTTCATAAGAAATCACATAAAATACATGTAACACAAGATTTAACATGGTTCACCCAACTCTGGGCTACGTCCACAACGACTGGCTCCTTTATTATGCATTTGCAATTGCTTCAGGCTTGCACAATGTACTTATAAATATATATCATGGTTACCTTTCTCTTCTACTAGCCTAGCTGCTTGGTAGTGCAAGACTCTCTCTCTCTCTGCATCATCTCTTATATTCATACATGGATTCCTCTCTTTTACAGACTAGAAAAGATAATCAGGAACAAAAACCCAATTGCATCAGGAGGAACCCCTATTCTCCCAACCCCTTACATATTTATACATACAATATAGGGCTTAAAACCCTACTTGATTCATCTCAAAAACCATATTACAATGCATGAATACTCTGGTTAACTAGTTTTTCGGGCTGCTTTCTTCTACTTTTCCGTCTGCATGTTGTTTTTGCACTCTAATTGTTGTTCTTCCTGCTTTTGCACATCCTTCCATCTTTAGTATGCCAGGATATCATCCTTCCTTTTCGCTCGCTTTCTTATCATGCATTATTCATCTTCCTTGCTTTATTCCCTACTTTTATTTCACTTACTACGCGTTGTACTTCTAGATGCACCTCAGTTGCGCACTCCCTAGTCTTTCTTCTTCCTCTGCGCACCTCTGTTGCACACTTTTTCTATACTTAGGATTTTACCAAAATTGTATCCCAAAACTGCCTATCCAACAATGCCAAGGATACCCTTTGTCACCATACCTTTTGCTATTAGTGGTTGAGGAGTTAAGTAGATTGTCGAGAGAGGCAAAAAGACTGGGTCAAATTCAAGGGATCAAAATTGGAAGAAGGGAGTCTTTGACTCATCTTCTTTTCATGGATGATGTGTTACTATTCTTATTTGGTATAGTGAGGGATTATTCTTTCAAATAAATCCTTTCCTTATATAACAAGGCTACATGGATGGAGGTGAATGGAGTAAAGTCTGTTGTTTATGTTTTTCAAGTTGAGGAGGCCTAGAGAGTTGGAACAAAGGGTTGTTTCCAATTTCAATGACACATTTTAGAGAAAGGAATAAAATACTTGGGTTTTATTTGAAACCCAACAATTACAAAAGGAGGATTGGCTCTGGTTACCTTCTTGAATTGAGAAGAGAATATATTTATGGTGCAACTGATGGCTTTCAAGAAGAGGTCATTTAACATTGGAGAAATCTGTCTAGGAGGCAATTCCAGTGTTTTGGCATATGCTAGAACATATATCCAAAGTGATTATTGAGAAGATAAGGAAATTATGCTTCAATTTCCTATGGCAGGGTTGTAATGACTATAAAGGTATTCATTGGGTAAACTAGCAACAAATGGAATTTCCAAAATCAATGGGAGGCTAGGGACTAAAAAACATCCATATTTTGGTTTATTTTGGTTTATCTTTGGTGGACAAATCTCTGTGGAATGTTCTCACTAAATAGGGAATTTGGAAAAGAATCATGGTTGAAATATATATGTCCCCCAACACTTGTATAGACTAGATATGAAAATAGATAAAGAATGTCCATCAAGTTTCCAATTAGTGGAAAGCACTTACACTAGCATTTCCTATAGTCAATTTTTTTTGGCCCGACAGGTTGGAAATAGTTCACTTGTGCGTATAAGGGTCGATGCTATCTTGGGTTGCAATAGGGATATCCTCTTACCTAAAGAAATTATTAATCACCTATAGATAATTGACAGAGTGACATTGAATAGAGTCTCAAACCCAACAAAGGCAACCCTTTGGAGACAAGGATGGGTCAATGCAACAAATCTTGGTTTTGCAGGAGAATAGGCTCAGTTGTGGAAAAATATCATAAAAATATTTAAATAGATTACATATGATAAGGATGAGTTGTGATCTAGGAGGATCTTGGTGGCCACCCACCTTTTTCAACTGGATCAAAACAGTTTTTTTGGCAACTTACTATTTTTAACAGTTTTTTGGTTCCCAAACTTTTGGGGCCATTTTGAGGGCCTAAACGATGTATTTTCACGATCATACACCTCAATGAAATACAAAGGCTTTTATTGAGCCCCAAAAATGAATCTCCTCATCAATACCTTTCCAACGAGCTATCATGCACCCTAAACATATATCGCATGCAAAAGTTACGACCCCAGGAAGTTGATGTACTAACTTACGCCAATGGGGCCACATGAATTTTGGGGCTTCATCTCCTAGGGTTAGGTTTTTGGATGTCTATGGTTTTGAAATTCATGCTTATTTTAAAAATGACTTCATAGCCTCGTTGTACTCATATTCTTGTGAATGATCGTAGCCGTCACATCTCTTCTTAGAGATAAGTTGTCACCATTCTAGCAAGCTTGTTTTCAATTTGCATTTTATAGTTTTAAACATATTTTTTATTTAATAGAACTCAAGTTTCATTGTATCTCTGTTATTGTTCACTGTGTCTCTGTGTTAACATTATAAATCTGTGGTTTCATTCTGTTCTTCTCATAAATTTGGATCAATGGTATCATAGCGGTCTGCTCCTTGTCATTTTTTTAATGCATGTCCCCGACGCGGTTAGGGTATAGAGAGTTGGGTCTCGAGCTTGTTTCTCTTGAGAAAAACTGCTCTCGTACGCCCAAGAAACCATCCATGGTGGGTGAAAAGAAAGATGTCGGGACAGGATATCCTTTCAAAATGTTGCTAGAGGAAACTCTTGAGCAACAAAGGAACGAGATGATGGACATCTTTGCACAAATCCTTCGACGAGTGATGCATCCACCTCAAGCGGAGGTGTTGCCCCCTTCAAGGTACATATCAATTTTGATATTCCTATATTTGAAGGTCAAATAGATGCAAATGTCATAGATAAATGGTTAAACCTTCTAGAAGGGTATTTTTCTGTCCACAAATTTTCTGATAGAGAAAATATTGCATTTGTGCTCCTCAAGGTTGTCCCCCATGTCAAAGATTGGTGGGAGACTTTCTGTGAGAAAAAGGAAATAGAGGGATCCACATTATTTGCAGTTTCACCCACTTGGGGTTCCTTCAGGGATGTTATTAATGAACAATACTAATCTGTTCGAAGTTATGACGACTTGTATACAAGATGGACCACACTACGGCAAGAAAGAGACCAAACAATGCCAGTGTTCACCAATGTCTTCCATAACTTGCACACCAAGATGGGTATCAAATATTCTAAGCGACATCTGGTGCTCAAGTACCACGACGGTATGCATAGATACATCCAGATAGAAATGGATTTTTTGGACATCTCATCCTTGGGTGTGGCCTATCGATATGCTATCAAAATTGAGCAAAAACTTAAACAAGAGATGTGGTAGTTTGGGTTTGGGAACCCCTCATAGCAGAAGCCGGGAAAGGGTAGGCCCAACCCACAAAACAAAGGATAGAACAAATATGGGAAACCTCAGGAAAACCAGTCCAAGCCGCAAGCAAAGAAGGACAATGGGAAGACGAAGAAAGATATCAAGAAGTGGTGCGACTTCCATAAGAGCCCCTGGCATAACATTGTTGATTGTCACTCAAAGAATTCATTGGTGGCTGAGGTAAAAGCCTCTGAATCAAATGTGGGTTCCGACTCTAAGTCAGAACAAAAAAAGGGGAGACGAATCATTGACACAGAACCCAGTGCCACTGTTTCTACCACCAAGATCCAGCCTAGTGAACCTGATGAGCCAAAGGAAGGCGAGTGCCTCTTTCATTAATAGATCTAGGTGAAAGGCACTTCATCGTTAATAGTGGTAGCCAGAAGAACCTCATCTTAGAAGAGTTCATCAAGTGGCTATCCCTTATGACAATGCCACACCCGCAGCCCCACACCATCAAATGGCTCCGTCAAGGAAGTTATCTTCACGTCAACCAATAGTATCGTTTGTCGTACGACATCAAGCCATTCAAAGATGAGGTATCGTGTGATGTTGCTCCCCTTGAAGTTTGTGATGTTATTTTGGGCTAACCTTATTTATGGAAACATCATGTTGTATTTGAATCTAGGCCTTGCAGTGTTATTATACTTTGAACAAGAAATTGTACAGGATACCCGAGGTAGTCCCACCTAGTGATATTTCCTTGATCTTTGTCAAGAAATGCAGGAAGGTCATTTCTCAGATTGGGAAGTTTTTCTTCTTCATGATTTTCTCTCAGAGTGAACGAAAGGTTGCAGCCACATCCATGGCCTTCGTGGCCGACCGCTCCATGCAACAGAAGCAAGTGAATAAGGTCATGGAATAATACAAAGACATCTTCTCATTACCTACTGGGGTACCTATGCACTGCCAAGTCAAGCATCCCATCGATCTGACCCCTGATGCACCGCCACCCAATGGGCTAGTCTATCACCACTCTCTGCTAGAAAATGAGGAGATAAAGTGTCATATCCATGAACTTCTCCACAAGGGGCACCTCCGATCCATCTCATCACCCCATGGAAGCCCATTCATGTTGGTGTAGAAGAAAAATGAGACATGGCGACTCTGCATTGATTACCGGGCCCTAAATAAAATCACTGTCAGGAACCGGTACCTGATTCCCTGAATCAACGATCTCCTTGATCAGCTCAAGGGGGGAAAATACTTCAGTAAGATTTATCTAAAGTCCGACTACAATAAGGTCTCAATAGAACAAACAGATGTATGGAAAACTGCCTTCAAGTCAAAATAAGGTCTTTTTGAATGGTTGGTCATGCCCTCTGGTTTGAAAAATTCCCCAACAACTTTCATGATGATGATGGACGATATCTTGCAACCTTTCACTAATTCTTTTGTGGTGGTGTATATGGATGAAATCCTCATCTACAACAAGACTTGGGCAGAAAACTTGCATCATATTCAATAGGTTATGCACATTCTACGACAACACAAGTTATATGCCAACTTGGAAAAATGCTCCTTCGACATGGACAGGGTCCAATACCTAGGCTACATTGTTGATGTGCATGGTGTGCATGTTAATCCAACCAATATACAAGTCATCTGTGACTGGCCAGACCCAACCATGCTCACTGAGCTTCAAAGCTTCTTAGGCCTTGCCAATTTCTATCATAGGTTCATGTTGGGATTCTCCCATATTGCATGGACCCTCGGTCAAATAACCAAGGGTGGTGGTAAGGAAAAAATTATGTGGGGCCTATCCCAATAGAAAACGTTCGATGATCTGAAGAAACGCTTGTGTTCAGACCCAATGATTTCATTACATGATCTGCAACAACCCTTTGATATCGAGACAGATGCTTCAGACTATGATGTGGGCGCAGTCCTCACTCAGCACGACCACCCTGTGGCCTATCATAGTGAGACACTATCATATGTCATCCGTAATTACCCTACTTACAACAAAGAAATGTACTCTAATGTGATATCCTACTGCCAGTGGAGGGATTACATTCTTGGGAAGGAGACAATCATCCACATCGATCATAAGCCACTGTAGTTCATGCAAACACAAGGAAAATTGCAGAATGACTGCCATCAGAAGTGGTCCACATATTTGCAGCAGTTCCGCCTCAACATCAAGTATAAAAAAAGAAGTACCAACCGAGTCACTCATTTCCTCAACCAACATCCAGTCACGAGACTCACCACAGTGCTAGACTCTTGCGGCCACGAGACCTCTAGATGGCCCCACCTCTATGAGACATATCATGACTTCGCCAACACCTACCAGATGTTGGGCGCAAACATAACTGACACTAATTTCCATCTTCGGGATGGCTTATTGTGCCATCTGGACCATATTTCTGTTCCATCAAGCGAGCAAGCAAAGTTGATTTGAGAATCCCACTAGAGTTGGGTGGCAGGACACTTCGGCATGGAAAATAGAGTGGAAGTGTTGCAATGACATTTCTACTAGACGAAACTTCAACAGGATGTCAGCAAGTATATTTGGTCCTGCACTTCCTACGCTATTGCCAAACCGACCACTAAGAAACAAGGCTTGTACACTCCTCTACCTACTCCTAACATGACCTAGGAATCTATCTCAATGGACTACATGTCGAGCCTCGCATCCACCAAGCGAGGAAATTACTGTGTTTTTGTGGTTGTTGATTGTTTTTCCAAAATGACGATTATGGATTCTTGCAAGAAGAGCATCATAGTGGAGGCCAGTACCAAGCTCTTCTTTGAACGAGTGTAGGTACACTTTGGGATCCCACAAACCATTATATCATATTTGGACAGTCGGTTCCTCAACACATTCTGATCGAGCCTCTGGTCACTGCTGGACACCAAGCTCACCAAGTCCACTGCCTTCCACCCCCAGATGGATGGCTAGACCAAGGTTGTCAATTGGATGATCGTGCACATCCTACGCATGTACAATTCCAAGCACCCTTGCACCTAGGATGAGAGTCTTCCTTATGTTCAACACAACTACAACAAATCCATACATAGCTCAACCGACCACAACCCCTTTTAGGTGGAGTTGGGATTTCAACCATTAGGTCCCATGAATGTTGCACTACCCCTTGCGACCACCCAGGAAGACTCATCACCTGCTCCAATTGGAGTTGACAAAGCCACCCGGTTCATTGAGCAGATCAATCACATCCACCAACAAGTTTAGGATATTTTACAGAAGTCCAATGCCAAGTACAAGAAGTGCCATGATCAACATCAGGTGCCACACCAGTTTTAGGTGGGAGATAAATTTTGCTTTCACTTGTAGAAAGAAGGCCTTACAATGCCTCATTGGAAGCTTTGTCTACTTTTTTATGGACCTTACACCATCACCAAGGTTGTGGGTGACAATGATTTTGAGCTCAATCTTCCCCCCTTCCTTGGCTTGCACCCAGTGTTCAATGTGGACCTCCTTCGTCCTTATTTTCCAACATTATTGGACACCTCGAAGATAACAAAACAATTCACACCAACAGAGCTCAACCATGACTGCATGGAACATGCATCCATGGATCATATCATGGACACACAGCTTAAGGGAACTCGCTAGCAGAGGATCCAACTTTATCGGGTTGTCAAAGAAGGGAAGCTCTTGCACCAAGGTAAGTGGCTCACCCAGTGCCAAATTCAGTAGAAATTTCCTCATCTGATGGGGGCACTCAATGCAATGGAGACCATTGCTTCCTAAGGGGGGAGGATTGATCCAGAAGGATCTCAATGGCCATCCACCTTTTCCAACTGGCTCAAAATAATTTTTTTGACAACTTACTAATTTTAGCAATTTTTCGGTTCCGAAACTTTCGGGGCCATTTTGAGGGTCTAAATGACGTCTTTTCATGATCGGGCACCTCAATGATAATTAAAGGCTTTGATTGAGCCCCCTAAATGAATATCCTTGTCAATAAATTTCCAACGAGCTATCGTGTGTGTAGCATTCCTAGCCTTCTTCAGGCCGGACAATGCTACCCAATCCAACCTTAAATTAGCCTTTAAAGCTCTGATACCATATTGTAACGTCCCCGGCCATCAACCCCATTGTCGAGCAACGCTACTACGCTGAAGATTCACATACATATATATATATAACATGCATATTAAATCAAATTAATGCATTTAACATAGAATTACTGCTATCATACAGACTTAAATAGAATTAACAATAAATATCATTGCAACGAAATGCATGATAATATTACAAGCATCACAGACATGCATTTTAACTGAAATTAAACACATAATGATACTTATCTTTGAAACTGTAGTAATTTCACCATCTACGTGTAGACCTTCCACGGAACTCCCATCCTTAGACCACGCTGCTCATCACGCTCAACAGTGGGTCACCCCTGAGTTGGGACCAAGCTCCACCCAAGACAAGGGAATCCTAGACTAGGCTGAGGTTACAGGAAAACTGCACAGAGCAACGGGAAGAATTATCTTCAGGAGTCTTCTTATTCCCACTACTCACGGACTCTCGTTCCCCACATGCCTGTTCCACCCAGGAGTATACACCTTCACAAGCACAATCGTGCTTCACCTCCCTCTCTGGGTCTCGGTAACAAGCCGGATCGAGAATTCTCAGAGCTCCGTAGCTGGTGTTGGACTCTCTCTGGGAGAAAATCGCTTCCCAACAAACTCTCTCACCTAGAGAGAGATGCTCACGGGCCTGACAACCTGCCTCTTCAACCACAGGCCCGACAACCCACTTCTTTAGCACACTCCTCGCCTTGGCTCCAACCAAGTGAGGACAACATCAGCAGTTCAACACTCATTCACACAGGGATGACAATAGCAACATCGGATGGGCATGGCACTACAGGCGGAAACAACCAACGCTAAAACATCGCACAGCTAAGGCAATTACTCAGGTGTCGGGCTCCTCCGAAGACACAGAATGGTTCACGGATTTCATGTTTTTAGGTGCGTGTGTGAATATTGCAAAGGTCGAATACAGAGGCCATAGGATTCACGAAAATACACCAGTCAGCTTCTTGGTTCTCCTTTTTAGGAATGCGTGACAAGAAAATTAAGCAGAGGTCGATTACAAAGGTCTCACGGTCTCAGACGGAGGATCGAGAAAAACTAGCAGAACCTCCCCCCACCCCACCCCAAACTCAGCTGACACTTCATCTTTTAACTTCATGCACCCATGTCAACACTTGTCTTCCTAGAGCTGCATGCGTTCCCTTTTGCACATGTTGGAGCTGCATGTGTTGCCTTTCCCGGGAATTAGGATAAAAACATGTTTGTCCCATAGCTTTGGAACAATAATAAATTATTGTTCCCAAGGACTTAAGCCCCTAAGATTAGCCCATATTTCCAACCTTTCAGCCCCCTTTCCCTTACCCACCTTGTGGAAGCTTAGCCCCCATCACTCTTTCTTCATGGTCAGTCTGCACACAACAATGTTTAATCTTTGTTAATGTTCTGCATAATTACATATACAAAAACAAGCTCCTGGCCTTTAACACCTAGGCTCTCCGGCCTAATAAACACATAAGCCCACCAACTTATATACACTTGTCTCACCAACCTATAAACATAATTACAATTCATAAATACAACTGGGGCTTGTCCTTGAGGATATTACAATCCCCTCCCCTTATTTTTGCACTGTCCTCAATGCAACTTTCACACAACATCAACAAGATTTCCAAAATCTTCAAAAAGATGCGGGTATTCTGCTTGCATAGCATCTTCATGTTCCCAAGTCACGTCCTCGGGACTGTACCAGTTCCACTAGACCTTTACAAGTCATATGGCTCAATTCCAGAGCTGTTTGCATTTCCGGTCCAATATGCGCACATGATGCACTTGCAAGACACCTTCTTTCTCCACTTGAATCACATTCCAATCGATTACATGATTAGCATCAAGTATATATTTCTTAAGCAATGAAACATGAAACACATTATGTATAGTCATGGATGCAGGTAATGCAAGCATATATGCAACTGGCCCAATCCTTTCTAGGATTTCGAATGGCCCACAAAATTTGGCTGCCAACTTCGAACAGTTTCCCAGCTTCAGGAAACTTCTATTGGCTTTCACTTTCAGGAAAACATGATCACCCACTTTAAACTCTCTGTGGGTTTTGTTTTTATCAGCATAAATTTTCTGCCTGTCTTGGGCAGCTTTCAAATTCTTCTTAATTTTTAGCATTTGTTCTTCCATTTCCTTGAGCAACTCTGTCCCAACTATTGCCCTATCAGCTGGATTATCCCAACTTAATAGAGTATTGCACTTTCTGCCATAAAGTGCTTCAAATGGGCTAATCTTCAATGATGCTTGATACCCATTGTTGTAGGCAAATTCTACCAAATGTAGGTAGTCTTCCCATTTCGACGGTTTGTCCATCACATACATCCTTAGCGTGTCTTCTATTACTCTGTTCACTCTCACTGTCTTTCCATCAGACTCAGGATGATAAGAAGTATTGAAGTTCAGATTCGTTCTGCATCCTTTGAACAACCCCTTCCAGAACTTGAAGGTAAATTTTAGGTCCCTGTCAGACACAATTGTCTTGGGAATATCGTGCAATCGTGTTATTTCCCTCATAAAAATATCAGCAACATTCGCTACCTTGTGAGTAGTCTTTAACGGAACGAAATGGAAAACTTTCGTAAGCTTGTCCACCACCACCATGATTGAATCATGTTGCTTGCTTGTTATGGGCAATCCTGTGATGAAATCCATTGTCACTACCTCCCACTTCCACTTAGGAATGGGTAAAGGTTGCAGCAACCCTGCTAGGTGCCTGTGCTCAGCTTTAACCTTCTGGTACTCCAAACATCTGGTGATGTATTCAACAATCGCTTTCTTCATACCTGGCCAAAAGTAATGGTTCTTGATAGCTGCCACAGTTTTATGATATCCAGGGTGCCCAACATAAGGCACCTTAAGCATTTCATGCGAAATCATAAGTTTCAAGTCCTGGACATTAGGTACATAAACTATGTTTTTGTACAGGAGTGTTCCATCAGCTCCAAGCTTATAATTTTCCACTTTCTGTGGCATCTCACCTTGTTGTAGCTTTGCTATCAGCTCCATGTACTGCAAATATGCATTTGCAGCTTCCAAAATTCTTCCCTTTATATCAATTTGGTACATGCTAATGGTTGTAGCATGTAATTCCTGCACTCTCTTGCTGAGCGCATCAACCACTTTATTTTCCTTTCCTTTGATATGCTTAATATCAAAATTGTACTCACAGAGAAACTCCAACCACCTACTCTGCCTAGCATTCAAGGTTGGATGATCAAACAAATACTTCAGACCGTTATGATCTGTCCTCAGTTCGAACCTCCTTCCCATGAGGTAATGCCTCCATTTCTTTAGAGCATGAACAATAGATGCCAACTCTAAGTCATGATTTGCATAGTTCCTTTTGTGCTCTTTCAACTTTGTGGATTCATAACAAATTACGAATCCATTTTGATTGAGGACTCCTCCTAGTATTTATTTGCATGCATCTGTGCATACCACAAAATCTTCATTTGGGTCTGCAGTCCTTAGGATTGGAGCACTGGTTAACAATTGCTTCAATGTTGGAAGCTTCTCTCACAATTCTCTGTCCACTGAAACTTCTTCTTCTTCCTTTGCAAGGAAGTGATAGGGTGAGCTATCCTCAAGAACCCTGTAATAAAACTTATGTAATAAAAAGATATACCCATAAAGGATCTGACTTTTGTCACTTTTTTAGGCGTTGACCATTCTCTGATGGCCTCAATCTTCTCAGGATCTACAACTATCCCATCCTTTGAAATAATATGCCCCAAGTAATGGATATGCTCCTGATAAAATGAGCACTTTCTCAACTTGGCATATAGTTGGTGCTCTCTTAGCACCTGCAACACCATCCTCAGATGTTGTTCATGCTCTTCCTCTGACTTGGAATACACCAGAATGTCATCCAAGAAGACTAAAAAAAACTTGTCTAGATAGTCCCTGAATACACCATTCATCAGGCACATAATAACAACAGGTGCGTTCGACAGCCCAAACGGCACCATTGTAAACTCGTAATGACCATACCTTGTTCTAAAGGCCGTCTTGTTGATGTCTTCATCCTTTATCCTTACCTGGTGAAATTCTAATCTAAGAACTATCTTCGAAAATATCTTCGCATCCTTCAATTGATCGAAGAGGTCATCAATCATCGACAAAGGATATTTGTTCTTTACATTTACTTTGTTCAATTGTCTGAAATCGATACACAATCTCAGTGTTCCATCCTTCTTCTTCACGAACAAGACCGGGGCAACCCAAGGTGACACACTTGGGTGTATATACCCCTTCTTTAGAATCTCTTCAAGCTGCAATTCCAACTCTTTTAGCTCTGGCGTACTCATTTTGTAAGGAGCTTTTGACACTGGAGCTACTCCAGGCATCAAGTTTACAGAGAAGTTAATATCTCTTTTTGGAGGTAGTCCGGGTACCTCCTAGAATACATCTTCAAACTCCTTTAGTACCGCATGATCTCCAATCTTTGAAACTTCATCCTTAGATGCTTCCTCCACATGGGCTACAAATAATTGACAACCTTTTATGTAGCACTTCTTCAGCTGCATTGCTGAGATTTCTCTAATAGCAATAGCTCTGGGAATTCCTTGGATTGTTTTCCAACTTCCTTCCTCATCCAAGCAAGTGAATGTCTTGTTATGACAGTCCAAGATGGCATGATGTTGGTCCAACCAGTCCATCCCAATTAGACAATCATAAGAACCTAAAGGCAGAACATTCAATTCAGCCTTTGTGCTTAGTCCATTCATGTCCACAAGACAAGACTTAACCAACTCAGTGACTTTCCTCTTGGTTCCTATAGCCAACTGAACTAACCAAGACTTTTCATGTTTGCTTCTCAACAATTGAAAACTTTCCACCACTCTAGGATCTATATAACTATGGCTAGCCCCTGAATCAATTAAAATAGTAAAGGCATGGTTGTTGATCATAGCTTCCACTTCAATCATGTGCGATTGATATTCAACTTGCTTGTTGTCCAGGGTTGTGTAGATCCTTGGCATTCTACTTCCCATGTCCTCCATTGTTTTCGCTTGCAGAACATTATGGACAGCTCTCGCTTTGCCACTTTTGTGGGGACAATCTCGGTACTTATGGTTTCCCTGACAACCCCAACACTGAATGGGCATTTGCCTTGGTCTTTGTTCCCCTATGTCAGCCATTCCCGGCTCTCTAAATGGTGGCTTTCCTTAAGGGCTATTTCTGAAAAAGGGTGGCTTAGTTCCCTTCTTCCTCTGATCCATCTGGAATTTCTTCTTGTCATCCCAAGCCCTCCGAAAGGTAGGCTTTTCCCTTTGTTCTTCACATAGGCATTTCGCTCTTGTTATCATTTCTTCCATGGTCTTAGGGTCATCATACTGGATCTTGTCACTGATGGAAGGTGTCTGTCCACTCAGATACCTTTGAATCGTGATAGTCTCATCTTTGATGAACGGAACATACTTCAGTAATTCCAAAAATCTATGTTCATACTCATGAATGGTCATGCTACCGAGCTTGAGTTCAAAGAAATCTTTCATCTTTTTGTCATAGTATCTTTTAGTCAAGTATTTCTTCTAGAAATACCTCTTGAATTATTTCCAAGTGATATCTTTCTCTCTAATGTGTTGCACCTGCACAAGTTGATCCCACCACATGGATGCTTTTCCTTTCAATTGATACATCACAATTCTTCCTTCTGCATGAGAGGAATAATTCTGCAGTTGGAAGTACTTCCTCATTCCAAGCAACCATGTTTCAACATCTTCCTCCTTCTTATGTTCTCCAACAAGTGCAGGAAGCTTAATCTTATTCATTTCTCCTTCCAATTCATCCACTCCAAACCTCCTATGTTTTCTGGTAGGAGATGGGCTTGAACTACTACGTGCTTCCTTATTGGAATGCTTTGGGGAGCGACGTCGATGCCTGCTAACACTCCTTGATCTTATTTTCTTCTCAGGGGTTCTACGACTCCCTGCTTTGCTTGAGTCACTCTCCTTTTCCAATTTATTTTCTATTCTCTCCAAACTCTTTAACAACTTTACGTTGAATTCACCTTGTTTTTTTCCTAAGCTTTCCTGAGCTTTTTGCTATCTGTTTGGTGAGTTTGGGCATCTTTCTACAATATTTCAATGATTTTCATCATGTTTTGTCCCTTATCTATCTCTTCTCCATGTCCATTGTAGTTCGATCCTTCGACTCCCAAATGAACATCTATTCATTTTGCTTCATTCTCTAAACTGGCAGCATTCGATGTCTCTTCCATTTCTCTGTACTTAGTGTCAATTCACTGCAATCCCGACACTCGTTGAAATACAACATGCAGTCAACCAGAATTTGTCAGGCCATCATTCCTTATCAAATCCCACTAAATTCAAAAACCAACACGATTTAAGAAAACGTTTAGTTTTCATGAATTTTCTGAGCTCTGCTCGACTCTGTAACAATTTTAGGCCTTAGCCCTTTTCTCTTAGCCTCAACCCTTGCAACTGCGAGCTGTGACCAAATGCTAGACCAATAAGTGATTAATCAGAACTTTGGGTTATGAAGTCTTCATAATACATCACAATAGACTTTCAGAGTTCCGAATTAACGAACTTGCGAAGTAGGGTGGATCAATAGTCCATGTATACTCAGCATCCAATGGCTGACATTCACGGTGGAACTTCTATCATCGAAGCTTAAGGACTTCGGAGCTTCGGGTGTCAGAAGCCTTCATGCTTACTTCCTTCCAATATCACGACTTCCGAACTTCTGACTCCTCTATTCTCTGGGCCCACAACACAACTGTCATCAACCATGGTGGTGACACGTGGTGCACTTAGGAAGGTCCACGTCACCCCATGCGACATCATCCGGCCCCACTACGTCAACCTTTTCCTTCGGAACCCACTGGCAGTACGTGGCACACATCCCATGTGTCCACGTCCATCCAAGTGGCGTCAGCATGACCCACTACTTCGTCTCTTCGGGACTTCATAATTTTCGGGTTTCGGGAGTTTGTGCAACAACACATCCCACTTCTCTCGATAGTCGAAATCCAAATTTACGATCTACCACAAGATCTAACGGTCATGATTCTTCTCAGATCTACGACATATATCCCTTCCGGAATCTTAGAGTTTCGGGTTTCGGAGGTCTGTGCCTCATCGAACCCAACTTCTCTCGATTACCGAACTTTGAATTTATGATCCGCTCTTTTGCTTGATCCAACGGTCAAGCTCTTTCGTCTGATCTATGGTGTAGATATTCCCCAAGACTTTAGAGTTTTGGGTTTCAGCCTTCCGCTCACCTTTGTATCCGTTTCGCAAATGTTGCGAAGTCTAAAGGCTTCCAGGATAACTCTCCCGCGCCTTCTCCAGATCTGACGGCCAGAAAAGGTCTCCTTTCCTTTCGATGGATCTTACGTCCCACATACCTTTGCGGCCCCATACCACTTCTGTCATGATTTTTACAACATCGCTACTCCTCCTGAGCTTCTTAACACAACCAAGGTAACTTCTTGGCACTCAGGGAGGTTCTGAGGTCCGAAATTAGTCCTCTAGACATAATTTCCTTTTGAAATATCGGGTCCTATGACCACTCATCTAGCCCATCTAGGCTCAGTGTTGAAACCTTGGGCTCTGATACCAATTTTTAGCATCCCCAACCTTCTTTAGGTCGGGCAATGCTACCCAATCCAACCTTAACTTAGCCTTTAAAGCTCTGATACCATATTGTAACATCCTTGGCCATCAACCCCACTTTTGGGCAATGCTACTACGTGGAACATTCACATACATACATACATACATATATATATATAACATGCATATTAAATCAAATTAATGCATTTAACATAGAATTACTGCCATCATACAGACTTAAATAGAATAAACAATAAATATCATTGCAACAGAATGCATGATAATATTACAAGCATCACAGACATGCATTTTAACTGAGATTAAACACATAATGATACTTATCTTTGAAACTATAGCAATTCCACAATCTATGTGGAGACCTTCCACGAACCTCCCAGCCTTAGACCACGCTGATCATCACGCTCAGCAGTGGGTCACCCCCGAGCTGGGACCAAGCTCCACCCAAGGCAAGGGAATCCTAGACTAGGCTGAGGTTATAGGAAAACTGCACAGAGTAACCAGAAGGATTCTCTCCATGAGTCTTCTTATGTTCACTACTCACAGACTCTCATTCCCCACATGCATGTTCCACCCAAGAGTATACACCTTCACAAGCACAGTCCATCGGTGCTTCACCTCCGTCTCTGGGTCTCGGCAACAGGTCGGATCAAGAATTCTCAGAGCTGTGTAGTTGGTGTTGGACCCTCTCTGGGAGAAAACTGCTTCCCAATAGACTCTCTCACCTGGAGAGAGCTGCTCATACACCTGACAACCTGCCTCTTCAACCAGGGGCCTAACAACCCACTTCTTCAGCACACTCCTCGCCTCGGCTCCATCCAGGTGAGGACAACAACAACGGTTCAACACTCATTCACACAGGGATGACAGTAGCAACAACAGATGGACATGGCATCGCAAGCGGTAACAACCCATGCTAAAACAACACACAACTAAGATGATTACTCAGGTGTCGGGTTCCTTCGAAGACACAAAACGGTTCACGGATTTTGGGTTTTCAGGTGCGTGTGTGAATATTGCAAAGGTCGAATATAGAGGCCACAAGATTCATGAAAATACATCGGTCGACTTTCCGGTTCTCCTTTTTTGGAATGCGTGACAAGAAAATAAAGCAGAGGTCGATTACAGAGGTCTCATGGTCTCAGACGGAGGATCGAGAAAAATTGGCAGANACCCCCCCCCCCCCCCCCAAACTCAGCTGACGCTTCAGATTTTAATTGCATGCACCCAGGTTGACACTTGTCTTCCTAGAGCTGCATGCATTCCCTTTTGCACACATTGGAGCTGCATGCGTTGCCTCTCCCAGGACTTAGGATAAAAACATGTTTGTTGCATAGCTTTGGAACAATAATAAATTATTATTCCCAAGGACTTAAGCCCCTAAGCTTAGTCCCTCTTTCCAACCTTTCAGCCCCCTTTCCCTTACCCACCTCATGGAAGATTAGTCCCCCATCACTCTTTCTTCGTGGTCGATCTGCACACAGTGATGTTTAATCTTTATTAATGTTTTGCATAATTACATATACAAAAACAGGCTCCTGACCTTTAACACCTAGGCTCTCTGGCCTAATAAACACATAATCCCACCAGCTTATATACACTTGGCTCACCAGCCTATAAACATAATTATAATTCATAAATACAACTGGGGCTCGTCCTTGGGGATATTACAGTGCACCCTAAACGAAGATCGCATGCAAACATTACAACCTCAAGAAGTTGATGTACTAACTTACCCCAATGAGGCCCACATGACTTTTGGCACTTCATCTCCTAGGGTTAGGTTTTTGAATGTCTAGGGTTTTGGCATTTATGTTTATTGTAGAAAGGCCTTCAGAGCCTCATTGTACTCATCTTCTTGTGAATGAGCGTAGCCATCACATCTCTTCTTAGAGATAAGTTGCCACCATTCTAGCAAGCTTGTTTTTAGTATGCATTTTACAGTTTTTAGCATATTTCTTATTTAGTAGAAGTCAAGTTTTACTGTATCTCTGTTATTTTTCATTGTGTCTCTATGTTAACATTAGAAATCTGTGGTTTCATTTCGTTCTGCTCATAAATCCGGATCAAGTTGATTTAGATTATGAATGGTGCTGGCGTACACTACTCTACTAGAATTGGGTATCAAGCTTTGTCTAGTCCTGAATAGGTTGAGGTCAAAGTGGCAGTGGAAGAAAATATGGAAAGTAAAAGCCCAGTTGAAGGCGAAATTATTTGTCTAGTTAGCACTCAATAATAATGTGTTGACATGGGACAATCTTCAATGATGAAATATACATGGTCCAAGCATGTGTGTTTTATGTAGAGCCAATGATGAATATTTTGTTCACTTATTTTTACAATATGAGTATTTCAAACATGTTTAGATGGTAGAGAAAACTTTGGATTTGGTGAGTATCTGGTCAAAATATGACTTGGAGGATTTCCTTTTACATTGGTTTAGTTTGACAAAACTGAAATCATTAAGGGCGGTTCGATTTCTTGTCGTCTAGGGTATTTGGCTTTGCTTGGAACACCTTACCATTTGAACAAAAATTGTGTCTATCTTTTCAGATTTCTGTAGAACTATTTGTTTTACTTCCATACTTTAAATATTATTCAAACATAAAATTCCTAGAGTATTGGGGGCTCTCCAGATTGACAAGACACGACCCTGGTGTTTTTTTGACGAAGCCTTCTAGGGGATAGAATCATTATGCAGTTCGAGTTTCATCCTTTACTCATCTAATGAAAATTACTTTCAATTTAAAGAAAAAGTAGGCCAGGGCACCAATAATTTCGGGGAATTCAAAGCATTATACTTTCTCTTAAAATTTTCTTTGAAAACGAATATATCGAATATTCAGGTTTTTAGTGATTCTGGTATGGTTATCAACTAGATGATTGGAAGGATTTAGGTCAAAGTGAACACCTTAATATCCCTTTCTTTACATTTGAAGGATATTGTTGGGCAATTTTAGTTGATATCATTCTCTCATTTGTTCAAAGAGCATAACCAATTTGTCGATTTTCTTTCTAAAGAGGGGTTATCTCTCCTTATGTTTCAAGATTCTTTGCAAGAATTTGACGATGGTAGGGTCATCGATACACCTTCTATTTCTTTATAAGTCTTTTAAGTTTGTTTCTCCCATGGGGTCTCCACTCAATGAACCCGTGACATAGTCTGTTTATTCATGGGATATTAAATAATACCCCTAATTTCACTGGATATTGATAAATATCTTCCCAAATCCTTTTGTTTAACTCCCCTCACAATACATTTTTCCAATTAAAAAACCCTATTTTTACTAGATATCCAGTATTTTCCCAAATACTCTTTTTTATACCCCTATAAACCCCCTTGTACCCTACATCCACCCCCATAATACCTACAATATATTGACTTTATTTCTCATAATTTCAAAACCCCCTTTATGATTGAATGCGATAAGATATTGGTCAATAAGGTGAAGCCCCCATGGTTTCTCCAACAAATATTTTTGATGTAATATCAATATATACTTCAGTTTTTTGGAACTCTCTGGATAGTTAGTCATCTTTGTAAGAACATATTTATATATATACCTATTTGTATCTGTTAGACTGGAAATTATGGGAACTTCTCATAGAAGTTCACAACTTTTTGATCATGCATAAAGCGCACCTGATGATTATATTTTTGGATTCACCTCGAATTGAAAATGCATTTTTTTATCTAGGAGAAAAGAAGAAGAAGGGAGAGTTGTAAGCAATTAGTTTTTACCTTAGGTTTAATATTCAAAAATAAACTTTTCAATAAAATACTAATTAATTGTCTATCCTAATAGTTGTGATTAATTGTCCATGCTAATGCTAATTAGTCTTTATACTACTTTTTCTTTCAATGGAGGTCTATGTATGAAATATGATTATCGAATCTTCCATGGTTGTTATTCCATAGGTTTAAATAGTTAAGGGGGTTTAGGTATGTAGGTGGATTGGCAAAGCCACATTCCTCTAATCTTTTGGGACTTTGGGAGGTCTCGAGTTCAAGTCCAAGTGCTAGCAGATTGTCTCGTCGTGCTAACCAGGGGTTTTTCAACAGAGCTATCGAATCCCAACATAGTCGGAGGACTCTAGATTTGCTAAAAAGTATGTCCCAAAGTAGTAGTAATTATGACAATCAAACATTTGAATGGAAAAAAGAAAAAGAAAAAGAAAAAAATAAGGTGGTTTAAATAACCAAAAAGACTAAATTGTGCAAGTGTATTAGATATTCTTGTAAATGTCTAATTACATTAACTATACAAATATTCTAAATTATACATGTGTCCATATTATAGGAGTGTATAGACAATATGATTTTATAACAAATTCTTTAAATTTATTTGCAATGAATATATTACATAAAGGTTATTTGTGCAACATGCTTCTACTTTTATATCGGGTTAAGGATGGTATTTTGTTGATTATTTGGGGTTTAGAGGAGACAACGTGAAACTTTGGAGTGATTATATAGCAAAGTTGAAATCATGTCATGTTCATATGCAAGATAGTGAATATCTTCTGGTCTGGGCAAAAACTCCCTCTGGTTTATATACTCCGAAAGATAGATATATTATTTTGATATCTGAAGGTAATCAAGAGGCACATGTTTGGTGGTGGAAGGCGATATGGAAGTTTCATTGTCCTTCAAAAAACAAAATCCTTATGTAATTTTTGTTGTGCAATAAAGCTTTGATGTAGGATATTCTTCAAAAAAAGAATATACATTCACTCTTTTTGTCAACCTTCCATTATTAAGTATACAATGCAATAGAAATCCTTAACTATTATTCAAATAATATATATATATATATATATATATATATATATATATATATTATTATTATTATTATTATTATTATTTTTCATTGTAGTTCACGGTGCAAAGCTCGCTACGTCCACAGTAAGCCCCCCAAAATCTGGAGAACATAGGAGGATCAAGTATTTCGAGAATATTTGGCTCACAAAGAGCAACGTGCCACATAGATGAAACTCGAACTTAGGTGGGGAGGAGAAAACTCCCTACCCAAACCAATTGAGCTACAACCACTTGACCTTTTTATTGTTTTATTAATCATTTTAACAAATACTTTTCTCAAATATAAAATTCCACACACCATTAAACCTTTAATTGTAGCCATACTTAATATGGATTTTTGAAAAACTTCCAAAAAATTGTATACGTGATCATAAGATTCCCTTTTCATTGTTCAACGAGGCATTGCTAACTCGAGGGAGTGAGGGTGTTATTGGTCATGAAGTTTGCCTTCTGTACGACACATAAAGACATGCAATATTAGAGACAAGTTCCATTGTGTTGTGTTCTTAGAAGCATTCAAGTTAAATATGATATGCAATGTTAGAGACAAGTTGCATTGTTTTCGAGTTCAATATGATGTGTAATAATTTCTTTTAAGATTTAGAGGAATCAATAACTCACCAGGATTACCTAGGTAAGGTTTAGGTTCAAATATGGTTGGTTGCCACTATAACCCCTATGCTATTGCCAACAGCCTGCAAGCCAATGCCCAACAGGAAACTTATGACTAAGCAAGGGTTGAGACGTCTTGAAGCCCACAAGTTGCATTGCTTTCATGGAATCATGAAAGTTAAATGTTAACTTACTAAATATTTGTTTTATTTGGTGAGTAGGTCCAAATTCTCACCCAATGATCAAGGTTAGATGAATCCAATTCAACTCAATTGCAACAAAAAACTACAAATAAATTAAGAGTATTGTTGTAAATAGTTTAAATAGAGTATGTCCCAAAACAAATATTGATTTGGTTGTGCTATGAGTGGTATTTTCTTTATGCTGACATTGTTATTATTGGAATCTCTACATTGATTTCCTAATTTATGAGCCATGCTGAAATGTTATGACTTGATATACCAAGTTTTCAAGAAAACAAACAAATACATTATCTTTAATTCCATGATATGAAAAAAAAGATTTCATTCTATTTACGTGGACAACATGAAAAAGGTTTAATTTACCTCATTCTAATGTTGGATACCCACATAAGATTAGTGTCTCATTATAAGGGGTTTAGACACAAGAAAATCCAATACAACTCGATGAAGTTACTACTAAACATTATGTGATGTCCCAATTTCCAATTAAAATATGGGTTATAAATATCTCCTGCGATGATACACCCAATGTATCAATCTCCCTGCCTCTAGTAGACTTTATAGACTTGCAAGTAGCCAAGTTTAGAATGTGAAAGTGAGGTGGTCCCTCACTCTTAAAGGTATGCAATGTTGTTCCTCACAAGATATGAATACCATAAAAAGTCCTATTGCTGACACTGCGCATGCCCACGCCCATAATGGTATTGTAAATCTTGAACATGCATGGATTTCCACTACCCACTATGAAGGAGAAAAAAAGAAATTGACTAGGTCACATTCCAATTGAACCATCAGACCCAAAACTGTAGTAAGAATACCTATGAACCCATTATACAGAGAGGGTGATAGTAAGGAACATAAACCTGCCATCCACCGTGTACTTGTAGAAGACAATCTATAGTAAATGCATCACGGGTATTGTTCCATAGTAACATAAGAGAACATACCTCATACAACCTGTGAGCAATGTGATATCACTAGCACATATCATGTATAGCTAGTGAACAATGTGATACCACTAGCAACATGCATGCACAATGAAAACATAGAGGGATTAGTAATAAGCACAAGTGGGAGGGAATGAAGCCCTCCTTGAACAAGATTGCACATATTTTTGTGTAAGGAAGGCAATGTTTCCTTATCGATGAACACTACAATGTTAATGACTTGCATCTAGACATGACTTCAAGTTGCATGAATTTGACCAACTATTAATTTGAGAAGTGTATATAGAAGGATCATTAGCTTCTTGACCAATGTCGCCTCTACAATGGTTTGAAGAAACCCTTGTTCTCGATTCCTTCAAAGGTGATTCCTGAAAGGACTATGGGTGATTAATGCACAATTTTTATTGATTGCTGTCATTACCTCTCTAAACAACAATGAAGCACATGTGAAAATTTATGAATTTTTCTCATTATTATTTTTTCAATATTACAATTACTTATAAAACCATATGTAAACCATGTATATTTTGTCGAATCATATTACTCTATTAAAATTAGAATTTTAAAATTTTTATAAATATTTATCAAATTTTAAAATATTATTGTTAATAAATAATTTTCACAAAACATTAAACAACTTGTAAAATGTATGTAAACTAATATAAATCCCCAAGTTCTGACCATAATACCAAAATCAAAAGGTACAATGCCTAATGAGTCAGTAGAAGGCCATTTTACAATACAACAAGGCCTTATCTCATAAGGCCATTTTACGATACAACAAGGATTTATCTCAGAAGTGTAAATTTTGTTTTAAAAAATATAGATTGTTGAATTAACGGTGATGATGAACTAAGATCAATTTTTTTTTTTTTTTTAATTGATTTTCAATTTTTTTTTTTTTATGTGGCAAGTTTTCCCTTCCGTAGTTGGGAATATATATTTCATAAATGAAGAAAGAGGGAAAATCAAAATCCTTACCAAATTGAGACAGGATAAACGCTTTGTGGAGATCAAAGGATCAATCCCATTGTTACATAAACAATCCAACATTCCCCTAAACCAGGGGATGTTGTTCGACACCTTTTATCTCGCCTTCCTTTCCCAAAAAATGAGATGCTACTCTAACACTCGAAGGATTTGAATTTAAAGAGGACTCATGCGAAGTGGACAGAGCTGAAAAAATCTGAGATGCAGGTGCCAAAGCCGTTCTCAGGAGAAAGCTACTTACAGTTTTCTTCATGCCATGTTTCTTCATAGCTCAGCAGTAAACAATACACCTTTCTTCCGTCATTTGCATAAATCCAGGGTGCCGCCCACCATATCAACAGGAGCTGCCCACCTCACAAGAAGCCATGGAACATTGCCATGCGGGACAGGCGGATCGGCTGACGAAATGGGTACGGACTCTCATCCGGACTACATTTCTCTCTTGCAGGCCTCTGCCAATAACAAATCTCTTACAGAAGGCATGCGGCTTCATGCCCACATGCTCATATCCGGATTCGAGCCAAATGTTGTATCAGAAACCGCACTCATAACCATGTATACAAAATGCGGCAGATTGGCAGATGCCCGGGCGGTTTTTGATCAAATGACAACGCCAAACATATTCTCATGGAATGCCATGATTGGAGGGTATGTAAATCAATGTCTCGGCATGGGAGCTCTGGAACTTTACTGCCAAATGCAGCGCACAGGCATTCAGCCCGACGGCTTTACGTTTCCTTGCATTCTCAAGGCCTGTTCTCGGCTCACAGCTCTTCAGCAAGGCAAGGCGATCCATGTTGATGTTGTTAAAATTGGATTCGAGGCGGATGCTTTTGTAAGGAGTGCTCTGGTAGCAATGTATGCAAAATGCGGTCGCCTGGAGGATGCACGCCAAATGTTTAACAAAATGTCTCAACGAGATGCAGTTTCTTGGAATGCTATGATTAGAGGGTATGTTCAGAATAGGCTTTGTGAGGATGCTTTGAAGCTTTACCGGGAAATGCAATTGGCAGGGGTGAAGCCGACTAAGCATACCATCACGACCGTGCTGCCGGCTTGCGGAAGCATTAGGGATCTGCAGCAGGGAAAGGATGTCCATGATTATATAAGCAAAAATGGGTTTGAGTCAGATATTTTTGTGGATAATGCGCTTATAGATATGTATACAAAATGTGGGAGTATAGAGGATGCTTGCCATGTGTTTGACAAAATGTCTCAGAGGGATGTTATTTCTTGGAATTCCATGATTGTGGGTTATGTGCAAAATGAATTTTTTGACAAGGCTCTGGATCTCTTTTCTGAAATGGATTTGAGGGGCGTAAAGCCTGACTTGGTAACAATTGCCAGTGTTCTGCCTGCGTGTACTCACTTGGCTGCTCTGCAACATGGTAAGGAAATTCATGCCCAGATGATCAGAAATGGCTTGAAGTCAGACGTTTTTGTGGATAATGCTCTTATAGATATGTATGCCAAATGTGGTGGCTTAGATGATGCACGGCGAATGTTTGATAAAATGTTTCGCAGAGATGTTGTTTCTTGGAATGTAGCCATCATGGGTTATGGCATGCATGGCCATGGTGATGAGGCTGTTACACTCTTTTCTCTTATGCAACAGACAGATGTTATGCCAGATGACATTACATTCATGGCTCTTTTATCTGCTTGCAGTCATGCAGGCTTGGTGGCTGAAGGATGGCAATACTTTGATTGTATGCGACAGGATTATCACATCACTCCTAGCGTGGAGCACTATGCGTGCATGGTTGATCTTCTTGGCCGTGCAGGCCATCTGGATGACGCTTGGAACTTTATAAAAATTATGCCATTTGAGCCTAACGCTATTATCTGGCGAGCCTTGCTTGGCGCTTGTAAAAATCATCACAATATAGAGTTAGGTCTGCAAGTAGCTGAACGACTTGTAGAGTTAGAGCCTACATATGCTGGAAATTATGTGCTGCTGTCGAACATATATGCTTCATCTGGCAGGTGGGATGATGTATTCAAGTTAAGAAAAATGATGAACAACAGGGGGGTGAAAAAGAGTCCAGGATGCAGCTGGATTGAGGTTGAAAGCAGGATGCATTCATTCATTGTTGGAGATAGATCACACCCACAATCTGAGAAAATTTATGAATTGCTGGACAGCTTGGCTTGGCAGATCAAGGAGGCTGGATATGTTCCTGACACAAATGGTGTTCTGCATGATGTGGAGGAGGAGCAGAAGGAGCATCTTCTCTACTATCACAGTGAGAAACTAGCTATTGCTTTTGGGATTCTCAACACTTGTCCCAGTTTGCCCATCCGAATCACCAAGAACCTTCGTGTGTGTGGTGATTGTCATAAGGCCACCAAGTTCATCTCAAAGGTTGTTAGGCGAGAAATCATTGTGAGGGATTCCAATCGTTTCCATCGTTTCTTGGATGGACAGTGTTCTTGTGGGGATTATTGGTGAAGCTAATGGTTGCAAGTAACTAGCATAAGCTGAGGAGGCAACTACATTGTACATTTTTTAACTGGCCTTCTGAAATGATCGAATACCAGGTATTCATTAATTTCTCGGAAGTTTAGTAGTTAGAAATCAACACAGGAAGAAGTGATGGTATCAGACTTCATTTAGCCCTTAAAAGCTCTGATGTGCACTTAGACCAAGCAAATCAGTCCGTGAGATGTACTATTAGCTAGATTATGGAATATACTTGTTCTGATAAGATATGAAGGTCATTAAACATCCTCTGTAGTTTAATGGGCAATTTGTGCAAAGTACAATGAGAATTTTCCTGTCCATTTCTTTCTGTATTTCTTGCAGTAATTGGTATTGATTTATTCACAAATGCATTAGTTCTTCAGCTTTTTGATGGATAGAATTTTCTTTTCTAGCATCAAACATATACCAAAACTGCAATTTAGTTACAAATATAGTGCATTAGATTCTAGAAAGATGATGACTTTGATCTGAATGCAGAATCTATTCTCTTTCCTGAAACACAATGCGATCAGAGTAAGAATTTGATGCTAGATGTGAAAATTGATTCTTGTCTATAGCAGGTTTGAAGCAAGCAAACTTCATCTTCACAATAATCCTGGCTTCAATAATACAACGTGATGGAAGGATGCTCAGTCCAACTTGAAAAGTATGTCTTGTGGCATATACATCAACAGTCTTACAGGCTGAGATATCTCTTCCGACTCTTTACATATACATGGGATTTATCAACAAGTGAACCCATCGAACCATCTCATTCTAAAATGGCTCAACAGATACAGGTACCTGCCTTCATCCCTTCAAACCTAAGTCTGAAATATTCAGCATAAATTTTTTATTTTTCATTCTGTAAAACAGTAAATATAACACATACTGCAAACATCTCCTGTTTCAGAATAAATTTCTAACTAACAGAGACATCAATGTACGCACATTTAAAGGAGTTCCCTTGTCAGAACTTCTCTAGCATAGATCTAAGTAACTTCACCTTATCATACAACAGCAATGTCTATATGCGTAAGAATAACTTGATGTTACATAGCGATGGAAATTGATTATTATCTGAAATGAGTTGGAAGCAAATCAAATTTGTCTGACTTAATTATCAAACCAGATTTCGATGACAGACTGCTTTGAAAGGATACTTTGTGCAGTGTAAACAGTATATGTAATAGAATCTAGATCAACTGTTGTGCGGGCCTAGATATTTGTGGAATACTGGCTACAATTCATTCAAACACACCAGATTTAAGGGGTATTTGGCAGTAACTTAGATACTTACTTAATGGCCACACTGTTTAGGAAGTTAAGTTAAGATAAATTAGTTTATAATTTTGTTTCCCTTCCCATAGAAAACTTTCAAGCTTTCATTGAGATAAATTGAAGTTATTTTCTGAAACTAACTGAAGTTACCTCATGGGGTACTATAAGAAAAACATATTGCAGATGTTGAAACTTTAAACTGAAAACACATTTCTTAAATAACTTGGGACATTGACATTTGTGAAGCAAATAGGTTATCAACTTTGTGCCAGTGAAAACTTTAAGGGAAATTTAGCCCATGGAAAAAATGCTTAATGTTAAAAGATTAAATTGGAAATTTTTTATTATTCAAGTTTTATATCTTTCCTTAATTTGCCAATTCAAAATAAAAAGAAAAAATAATGTTGCAAAATGATAGTTTGCACAAGATTGTTTGCATATGTGCATCATATTCACCTGCAATTCATGGAATCACACTTCCATTATCTCATTGTTGCCTGTAATCATAACTGTCCTGCACATTTCTCAAGCTCTCTGTGGTGGGAGATCAGTGAAGCCCAAAACAGTCTCAAAGGCACAAGAGCTTCTTGCAAAGATGCAGAAGGTCAACCATTGATACAAGCTACCACGAGGGCACGAAGTTGAATGGGAACACCACTGGTTTGAAGATTAATGGTGCCAAAGCTGTCATGGAGCCATTGTTGGATGTGAAGAGGTTTTCTCCCAATGTTGACTTGCTTTCCAGAGTCTCAGCTTTGGTAGCGGCATATCTCTCAAGTGTGTTTTCAATACCATTTTCTCTTGGCATGGCCTTTGGGTTCTGTTTATTTTTATCCTATGAATTGAAGAGCATTTCCCAGTTGTTAGTGCAGTGTGAATTCTTGTGTGGTGTCTGCTCGAGGGAAGGGCCTGGTGCCCATAGATTTGCCCATTACCATATCCAAATGCAAGTATGCTCGCATAGGTTACCTCTTGCWCTAAAATGGGTTCTGTGACTTTTGCATCTTTTGTGAAATAAAATTCTTGGCAGTGGATCTGAACCTCAGTCTGTTGGGGTTTTTKAATGTGGAAATGGGATTTTAACCTCTTAAATCTTTGTGTTTTGAAGAACTTGTATGGGTTTGTCGTGTGCAGTGCCTATGTCTGGGCTAGCCTGAAAGCAGATGATAGATGTGGGTGTCAGTCATAGATGTGGAATTTCATGGGCCGGTAAGTGTGTTTCTCTTCAACCACTCTGATTAGGATTTTGGGATAAAGGTTGGAGATTGGAGTGCACAGTTGATTATTGTGAAAATTCTCAGCCCACAGGCRCTGRAGGTGGATGATTTGGATTCCACCTTTGGAGGGGTGGGTGGGTGGGTTTGGGACTACGAGGGTTTAAAGSTAATTTGCTAATCAGTCTTTAAAGGGTTTTTAACATTTTGCATTTGTTTTGAAAGGCCTATGAGGTTGAATTCACAACCACAGTTTCACATTTTTGTAAAGTGGATGGCCATTACAATTTATAACACCTGAAAGAAAACTGGGGTTCTCTTTTTTCTTTAATGAAATCATAGACGTGAGTATGAAACTTCTGTCAATGCCATATGCAGTCCAAGGATATATGAATATGTAAAGTTGTCAGGTCGCTACTTTCTTTCTGTATTATTGAGTTGGGTTTCAAATAAGTGCAATGCATAAGATTAACTGAGGGTTTAAAATATGAGCAGTGCATAGTATCTAATCTGATTATAGTTTATGATCATCACAAGACCACAATAAAATTGACATTTTATATTCATTGTGTGTAACTCCTTGTTTATACTGGGTTTGAGCCATTAGTGGGTTGGGAATGCCATGGCTAGTTGAGTTTAAAAACTTTCCTTGACCATATTTTCTCAGCTTTACATCTGAGCTAGCAGATAATCAGGGCCATCTGCTTAATCAAGCAACCAGCACTTACAGCCAAGGAATTACAGTATTCCAAGGACCAAAACTTATCCTCCAGGAGGTGTCCCTTGATTGTTTAAATGGCTGTAATGGCTGTCCCCTCTAATAGGCTTTCCAGAGCAGGACTAGTCTTCTTTGTAAGTTGAATCAATAATAGATAATCCCCAGAATACAATGACATACATGAAGTCTACTTATTTGGGGCAAAGACTATAGCATGCCTCCAAGCACTCCAAATGACCACTTTCCTGGCCTGAACTGATGTATGTTATGCCCAATAAGTAAGTTTGACAATGAATTTCTGGTTTTTGACGTTTTGGTCATGTAGCTTCTATTAAATATGCCCTTGGAATCTTGTCAACTCCTCTTGGCTCTGGAATTCTTAATAACTTTTCTATCCATGCATTCTTTCTATTGCTCTTGGGAAGTAGTTGGCATACTTCTCCATCATATGATATAGACCTCAGAGTACTGTCTGAAGGAGAATCATCATATCCTCTAAATGACTTTTCACAAGCATATGCCAGTGTCTAACTTATGCCTTCTCTGAGATAAAAACCTAGAAACATTCAGAACAGTATGCATAAGCAAATAAGTGTCATGTTGCCGCAAAATATGCAAACGCTATTACTGAGCTTATTGATATGACAATGCTTTCAATAGAATGTGGTGCAACAGGTGTGGTAGGCGGTGCAATAGGTGTGGTGTGTGGTGCAGAAACATCTGCAATAAAGGAGTTTTTATCTGGCACCTTTCATTTAAAGGGATAGCTTTATCAGTTGCTCCTGGTAAATCTAGAATCTAGATCTTCTTCCTCTTCTAATGCACTGCATTCAGCCATCAAACATGCCCAATGTCATATCACCTCCCATTTGATCCCATCGTTGGAGGGACACATTGGCTTAGGGGGCTCCCCATAGGCCACAGTCCCCAACGATAGGGGAGCCATGGAGACCCAAGGGGCACCAAGGGGCAACGACTTGCCCTTAGGGGGTAATTTGGGTTTAAAACAAGTAAGGCTGACCTGCCTTAAGGAACAAATCACCCACAAAAGAAGGAAAGTGAATTAAGAAGACACAATAAGAAGAGGAGGGGTTCAGTTGGAAAGGACATAACTCAGATTTGGATATTTCAGTCTTTAGCTTTGGAGGCGGCTGCCTCAGTCTTCTGAGGGTTGTTTAACCCCTTTTCTATTGAGTTTCGGTGGGTTGAACCTCACCCTAGCTCAACCTTTACTCATTACCAGCTAGTCAATTCTGAAAGTGTATACGTGGGGAAACCTGGCAGAGGAGCTGTGGAGGAGGCTATAGCTGCAAGGAGAGGTGCTGCCATCTGCTACAGGTCTGTCCCAGCAATCTTAGGAGGGGCTGAACTCTGTGGGGCTTTCTGGAGGGAGGACCGAACCCTATCACAGTGTGGGATGTGCAGGCAGAGGGTTATTGGGGCTGATAACAGGATGGCAAGAGAAATTTTGAGCACTGGGGCTCAGCCAGGAGTATTCTAAGCACGGGTTTTATTGTCAATGTTATGTTAGAAGTTAGGGCTAGTTTAGATACAAATCCGTTATAAAAGCTGTTGCT
>ML782499.1:245355-275280 GCA_009831015.1 Picea engelmannii
TGTAATCGACCTCTGCTTAATTTTCTTGTCACGCATTCTTGAAAAGGAGAACTGGGAAGTCAACCGGTGTATTTTCATGAATCTCGTGGCCTCTATATTCTACCTTTGCAATATTCACACACGCACCTGAAAACCCGAAATCCCTGAACCATTCTATGTCTTCGGAGGAACCCGACACCTCAGTAATCGTCTTAATTGAGCGTTGTTTTAGCATGGGTTGTTATCGTCTGCGGTGCCATGCCCATTTGTTGTTGCTACTGTCATCCCTGTGCGAATGAGTGTTGAACCATTGTTGTTTTCCTCACCTGGCTGGAGCCGAGGCAAGGAGTGTGCTGAAGTGTTAGGCCCGTGGTTGAAGAGGTAGGTTGTCAGGCCTATGAGCAGCTCTCTCCAGGTGAGAGAGTCTACTGGGAAGCAGTCTTCTCCTAGAGAGAGTCCAACACCAACTACAAAGATCTGATAATTTCTGATCCGACCTGTTTCTGAGACCCAGAGAGGGAGGTGAAGCACTGATGGACTGTGCTTGTGAAGGTGTATACTCTCGGGTAGAACAGACATGTGGGGAATGAGAGTCCGTGAGTAGTGGACGTAAGAAGACTCATGGAGAGAATCCTTCTAGTTGCTCTGTGCAGTTTTTCTGTAACCTTAGCCTAGTCTAGGATTCCCTTGCCTTGGGTGGAGCTTGGTCCCAGCTCAGGGGTGACCCACTGCTGAGCGTGATGAGCAGCGTGGTCTAAGGCTGGGAGGTTCGTGGAAGGTCTGTACGTAGATGGTGGAATTACTACAGTTTCAAAGATAAGTATCATTATGTGTTTAATCTCAGTTAAAATGCATGTCTGTGATGCTTGTAATATTATCATGCATTTCGTTGCAATGATATTTATTGTNGTGTGTGTGTGTGTGTGTGTGTGTGTGTGTGTGTGAATGTTCCACAAAGTAGCATTGCCCAACAATGGGGTTGATGGCCGAGGAGGTTACAATATGGTATCAGAGCTTTAAAGGCTAAGTTAAGGTTGGATTGGGTAGCATTGCCCGACCTGAAGAAGGCTGGGGATGCTACAAATTGGTATCAGAGCCCAAGGTTTCAAAATTGAGCCTGGATGGGCTGGATAAGTGGTCATAGGACCCAAGATTTCAAGAGGAAATTATGTCTGGAGGACTAATTTTAGACCTCATAACCTCCCTGAGTGCCAAGAAGTTACCTCGGTTGTGTTAAGAAGCTCAGGAGGAGTAGCGGTGTTGTAAAAATCATGACAGAAGCGGTATGGGGCCGCAAAGCTATGTGGGTCGTAAGATCCATCGAAAGGAAAGGAAACCTTTTTCAGCTGTCAGATCTGGAGAAGACATAGGAGAGTTATCCTGGAAGCCTTTGGACTTCGCAACATTTGTGAAATGGATACAAAGGTAAGAGGAAGGTCAAAACCCGAAACTCTGAAGTCTCGGGGAAGATCTACACCATAGATCAGACGAAAGAGCTTGACCGTTGGATCAAGCAAAAGAGCAGATCATAAATTCAGAGTTTGATAATCGAGAGAAGCTGGGTATGCTGAGGCACAAACCTCTGAAACCCGAAACTCTGAGATTCTGGAAGGGATCTACGTTGTAGATCTGAGAAGAATCATGACCATTAGATCTTGCGGTAGATCGTAAATTTGGAGTTCGGCTATCGAGAGAAGTGGGATGTGTTGATGCACAAACTCCCGAAACCCAAAAATTATGAAGTCCCAAAGAGCCAAAGTAGTGGGTCATGCTGACGCCACTTGGATGGACGTGGACAAATGGGATGTGTGCCACGTACTTCCAGTGGGTTCTGAAGGAAAAGGTTGATGCAGTGGGGCCGGATGACATTGCCTGGGGTGACGTGGACCTTCCTAAGTGCACCACGTGTCACCACCGTCGTTGGTGATAGTTGTATTGTGGGCCCGGAGGATAGAGGAGTCGGAAGTTCAAAAGTCATGATATTGGAAGGAAGTAAGCATGAAGGCTTCTGACACCCGAAGCTCCGAAGTCCCAAAGTCTTGAAGCTTCGATGACAGAAGTTCCACCACGAATGTCAGCTATTGGATGTTGAGTAGACATGGACCGTTGATCCACCCTACTTCGCAAGTTCGTTAATTCGGAACTCTGAAAGTCTGTTGTGATGTATTATGAAGACTTCAGAACCCAAAGTCCTAATTAAGAACTTATTGGTCTAGCGTTTGGTCACAGCCCGCAGTTGCAAGGGTTGAGGCTAAGAGAAAAGGGCTAAGGCCAAAAATTGTTACAGAGTCGAGCAGAGCTTAGAAAATTCATGAAAATTGAACGTTTTCTTAAATCTGTTGGTTTTTGAATTATGTGGGATTTGATAAGGAATGATGGCCTGACAAATTCTGGTTCACTAGACGTTGTATTTACAGATTTCAATGAGTGTCGGGACTGCAGTGAATTGACACTGAGTACAGAGAAATGGAAGAGACATTGAATGCTTCCAGTTCAGAGAATGAAGCAAAAGGAATAGATGTTCATTTGGGAGTTGAAGGATCGAACTACAATGGACATGGAGAAGAGATAGATAAGGGAGGAAACATGATGAAAATCATTGAAAGATTGCAGAAAGATGCCCAAACTCATCGAACAGATAGCAGAAAGCTCAGGAAAGCTTAGGAAAAAAACAAGGTGAATTCAACGTAAAGTTGTTAAAGAGTTTGGAGAGAATAGAAAAGAAATTGGAAAAGGAGAGTGACTCAAGCAAAGCAGGGAGTCGTAGGACCCCTGAGAAGAAAATAAGATCAAGGAGTGTTAGCAGGCATCGACGTCACTTCCCAAAGCATTCCAATAAGGAAGCACGTAGTAGTTCAAGCCCATCTCCTACCAGAAAACATAGGAGGTCTGGAGTGGATGAATTGGAAGGAGAAATGAATAAGATTAAGCCTCCTGCATTTGATGGAGAACATAAGAAGGAGGAAGATGTTGAAACATGGTTGCTTGGCATGAGGAAGTACTTCCAACTGCAGAATTATTCCTCTCGTGCAGAAGGAAGAATTGTGATGTATCAATTGAAAGGAAAAGCATCCATGTGGTGGGATCAACTTGTGCAGGTGCAACACATTAGAGAGAAATATATCACTTGGAAATAATTCAAGAGGTATTTCGAGAAGAAATACTTGACTAAAATATACTATGACAGAAAGATGAAAGAGTTCTTTGAACTCAAGCTCGGTACCATGACCATTCATGAGTATGAATGTATATTTTTGGAATTACTGAAGTGTGTTCCATTCATCAAATATGAGACTGTCAAGATTCAAAGGTATCTGAGTGGACATACACCTTCCATCGGTGACAATATCCAATATGATGACCCTAAGACCATGGAAGAAACGATAAGAAGAGAGAAATGCCTATGTGAACAACAAAGGGAAAAGCCTACCTTTCGGAGGGCTTGGGATGACAAGAAGAAATTCTAGATGGATCAGAGGAAGAAGGGAACTAAGACACCCTTTTTCAGAAACAACCCTCAAGGACAGCCACCATTTAGAGAGTCGAGAATGGCTGACGTAGGGGAACACAGACCAAGGCAGACGCCCATTCAATGTTGGGGTTGTCAGGGAAACCATAAGTACCGAGATTGTCCCCACAAAAGTGGAAAAGTGAGAGTTGTCCATAATGTTCTTCAAGCTAAAACAGTGGAGGACATGGGAAGTAGAATGCCAAGGATCTACACAGCCCTGAACAACAAGCAAGTTGAATATCAGTCTCACATGATTGAAGTAGAAGATATGATCAACAATCATGCCTTTACTATTTTAATTGATTCAGGGGCTAGCCATAGTTATATAGATCCTAGAGTGGTGGAAAGTTTTCAATTGTCGAGAAGCAAACATGAAAAGTCTTGGTTAGTTCAACTGACTATAGGAACCAAGAGGAAAGTCACTGAGATGGTTAAGTCCTGTCCTGTGGACATGAATGGACTAAGCACAAAGGCTGAATTGAATGTTTCGCCTTTAGGTTCTTATGATTTTCTAATTGGGATGGATTGGTTGGACCATCATAACAAGACATTCATAACAAGACATTCACTTGCCTGGATGAGGAAGGAAGTTGGAAAACAGTCCAAGGAATTCCCAGAGTTGTTGCTATTAGAGAAATCTCAGCAATGCAGTTGAAGAAGTGCTATAGAAAAGGTTGTCAATTATTTGTAGCCCATGTGGAGGAAGCATCTAAGGATGAAGTTTCAAAGATTGGAGATCATGTGGTACTAAAGGAGTTTGAAGATGTATTCTAGGAGGTACCCGGACTACCTCCAAAAAGAGATATTGACTTCTCTGTAAACTTGATGCCTGGAGCAGCTCCAATGTCAAAAGATCCTTACAGAATGAGTACGCCAGAGTTGAAGGAGCTGGAATTGCAGCTTGAAGAGCTTCCAAACAAGTGGTATATATGCCCAAGAGTGTCACCTTGGGTTTCCTCGGTCCTATTCGTGAAGAAGAAGGATGGTACGCTGAGATTGTGTATCGATTTCAGACAATTGAACAAAGTAACTGTAAAGAACAAATATCCTCTGTTGATGATTGATGACCTCTTCGATTAATTGAACGATGTGAAGATATTTTCGAAGATAGTTCTTAGATCAGGATATCACCGGTGTTAGCAACATTTCTTGTATAGGGGTATTCTCCTCTTTGATTTTAGGCCTCTGGTGTAAACGCATAGAAGTGTGGTTTGAAAGCCGATTGGATGTGTTTTATTCAAGGGCAGCAGCCATAAGCGTCGAGCGCAGCTCACGGAAGAAGTCCATTTCGGGCTTAAAATCAAGCGAGCGAGCAGTCTGATTTCAACGGCAAGGATCAATTGACGAAGCAGATCGATGGTCATCGGGTTTTCAGGGCTATCAAGTTGCCCGGGATTTAGCACGAAGGGTAGCGCCCATAGTTCAGGGCAAGTCTGGGTCGTCCGATCCAATTGGGACAGGTGGCGGCCAGTTGGCGTATCGGGGATCGGTGTTTCGGGAGACAAGGAGCCTCCCATTCTTTACAGCTGAAATTGCCGATCGACGAAACGCCGAAAGCACCTTTGGAGCCGAGGCCACGGTCTTAGCACCAGGTCACGTCAAGCGAGCCTGTGGATGAAGTGGCCCCCCTTTTAAATAACGGATGCTACCTCAACCGTTTATCTTAAAGACACGCGGCGCACATCCATGCCATGTCGACATTCGAGAATTCGAGGAGTAAGCGCTCCTCGTCATTTCACCTCTCGAAACGTCGAATCCCGAAGTGCCGAAAGCACCCAGAATTGGGCCCTTGGTTTTGGCGTCTGGTCACAAGGAGCAAGCCTGGAGGATGGGCGCTAGCATTTATCGTTCTGTACAAAAGGGAGGCCAAAAGTGTCGAATTGAGTTTTAGAGGGGGGGGCACTATGTTCTCCAGACGCCGATTTGACGTGATCTAAATCTCGGTACCTGCTGGGTATGAATGAAGAAGAGAGAGGGTGGTTGAAACCTCGCCTCACTCATTAATTGCAAAGTATGGATGTTCTGGCTGAAATTCTACCCGAGAAGGTCCTCTGTACTGGTTCTATTCATGGAAGCCACACCGAGTCCTCGACTCGCTAAGGAGGTCTGCACACGCTAGCTCGGCTCTTAATGGCTCAGCTACTTCCCTTACAGAAGCCATGCACAGTTAAGGTGGCGTCTGACAAAGAATAGTCGTCTGAATTTGGCCGAGGGGACACCAAGTCCTGGGTGCACGATTGACCAGAGTCTGCATGTGCAGACTGTCAGAAGACATGCAGACACAATGTTTTTAATGCAACGTCTTGTTTTTGTTGTTGTGGTTGTTTTTGAGTATATGTAGGCGTTTTCGCCATTTTTGTAAGCATCGATGGTTGAGCAAGGCTCCCGGTGGTAAAATTTAATGAAGCATTGTTTTCCTGGTTATGTGTGGACTCTTGAGACTTCTTGTCTGATGAATGTCAATTTTTCTTTCACATCTTTGTTTACACTGTATTAGAACGGCTCGGAATTGGAGAATCCAGTCGAGTTGTAACTGTTATAGGATGATGTAGAGTTTGATCACTGTAACAGTTGCATTGTTTCTAATCGGTCCCTATGATTTTCTTAGCACTGAATGACTTGGAATTGGAGAATCCAGTCAAGTCCCCCCTTTCAGTTTCTCAAAGATCTGAACTAGAGGATCTCACATTTAGAGTTTTTCTTCTACAAATTACTGAAAGGCCTATTGCCTAAGGTAGTTTGTCCACTCCTCTCACCAAGTCTTCAGCCTGCTCATTTTCAAATCAACCCACTGACTGAAGTTAGATCAAGACCTCCTTTGTTCCTCGCATGCCGGACCCAGTCCCTGAGTTTGAGTGATATCTTCCCGAGTCTCTACCCATTGTTCACCCATTAAAACTATCATGACATAAAACTGATGGGCATCGGGCTCTGCTCCTACTGCAATCCAGGAGCGACTTTCGTCGCCAACATTTCTGGCATCGTTGTCGGGGACGAAGTTGAAGATTTTCCCTGGGCAGAACGACATTGAGCCTCTGATTCTGAAGGTGCATCAGACATCAGAGCCCTTAAATATTGTTACTGTGCACCTGGCAACTCCACTGTGGCAACTCCATTGTTCCCACATCACTGTTTCAGCTGTGGCTACTGTTAGCACACTTGAAAGTTGACCCTAAGGAGCTTTCTCGAGAAGGTTTCAACAGCTGCTTTCTCAACTTGAGAAGCTTCCTGGGGTAACGACAATGTTAAGATCTGGCCTTTGGTGGTGAACAAGGACCAGACATATTTGAAGCTGCGCATCTTTCACCTGGCGACTCCATGATTCGAGGATCGATTGGCGACTCCACTGGTTCGATATGGAGAAAATAATGGCTCAAAGGTTTTCTTTCTCTGACTTTTCCCAGATAGTTGGGTTTCCTAATGCACTTCCTAATAGAGACCAATGGGAAGATTTCCTCCCTGAATTTCATGCAACAAGTTGGGAGGAACCAGCTGAGCATTTACTGGACTTCCATGAGGCTATTCACCAACACAATATCACGCATGAGGATGTCCGGATTAAGCTCTTCAGGTGTTCATTGAAGGGAGATTCTCTTGAGTGGTGTCGATCTCTTCCCGCTGCGAGCATCCGCTCTTTAACAAGTTTTCATACAACTTTCAATTCATTTTGTAAAGACTACTATTCAACTGATTGTTTGTTTGAAAACTATTATGAGGAGTTTTCTTTGCTTCATGAAGCCTTTGCTGGCCCTGAAGACCATGTCCATGATAAAGCCTTTACTGTGGAGGAAAGCATTTGCCATAAAAAAATAGAGGTGTTGAATGATATTAATTGTGTTAGCCCTAGGATGGAAGCATCTGACATTATAGCAAATGCCTCTATTCTTTTAGATATTCATACCGATCAACATGCCTTTGGTGGAAATTGTGAGTTTATAGAGCAAATGTGGTCCATGGTAGATGACTCACCTGGATATCAGGTTGAAGCAGATGTTCCTAGCAGCTCTGCTCATGATGACGAAGACCCTCTCTTTTTAAAAGAGGGGTTAGTTGTGGAAGAGGATTCTTCTCTTTTCCTCTAGGGGGTTTTTCACGATATATTTTTACCTGGGATTAAAGAGAAAAAGATTATGTATGAGCAGCCAGAACCATCAGGTCCCACTATCCCTAAAATGGAAATTTTTTACGGGATCATTGTTCTGGAGGAGGATCATATCAATGAAGGACACCCCCTTTTTGATGTATATTATAGTGATAATGAGCAGCAAGCTTATCCTACATTTGATCACTATAAAGATACTGAAGAGCCAGTTAGCAAACAGAAACACCCCATGGTCCCTATTTATGATGAATATGAATCAGACCTGGGGGAGAGCCAAGGAGAAGAGCAGAAAGAACCAGAGGAGCATAATATTTCCTGTCCAGAGCCACTCAGCGAGCCGCCACCGCCTGAGAACAATGAGCCTACGTCAGTTGTCCACCAACCTGTGCTTATCAGAGATATTCAACCACATGTGAACAACTGTGTAGCAGAGGAGGCTGTCTGTCGCCCATTTTCTGGAATTCGCCACTCATTCTATGACCCTGTCAGCAAGTACATGGAGTGGCATTTCCTCTATGCCTTAGAGCCGCCCACCTCCATCTTCATGGAAACTCTTGAAGATGAATCAAAGGATGTAACCATTCTGATCTCCTGGTTACATTGTCTATTATCCATCATCGACAGAAGGAAGGAGCTTCTATTCAGGAAGCTGCTTGAATGGCTATGGTGGAAATTTTCTTTCACCTAGCCCCATGTAAAGGATTCTGATAGTTTAGGATTGTACATAAATAAGCTCTTTTGAGCATGTATCTTGTTTTGTTTTACTTTTACTTTTTTGGCCTGTATTTTTAGCAGGGGGTGTTTTGAGCTTGACTCCATAGCCCAACAACCAGGCACTGAAACTGCAAAATGAGTTCTTAGAGCATCACAGGGACGACTCTATCCCCCATGGAGCCTAATGTTAGCAACATTTCTTGTATAGGGGTATTCTCCTCTCTGATTTTAGGCCTCTGGTGTAAACGCATAGAAGTGGGGTTTGAAAGCTGGTCAGATGTGTTTTATTCAAGGGCCGCAACCATAAGCGTCGAGCGCAACTCACAGAAGAAGTCCATTTCGGGCTTAAAATCAAGCGAGCGAGCAGACTGATTTCAACGACAAGGATCAATTGACAAAGCAGATCGATGGTCATCGGGTTTTCGGGGCTGTCAAGTTGCCCGAGATTTAGCATGAAGGGTAGCGCCCATAGTTCAGGGTAAGTCTGGGTCATCTGATCCAATTGGGACAGGTGGTGGCCAGTCGGCGTATCAGGGATCAGTGTTTCGGGAGACAAGGAGCCCCCCATTCTTTACAGCTGAAATCGTCGATTGACGAAACACCGAAAGCACCTTTGGATCCGAGCCCATGGTCTTAGCACCAGGTCACGTCAAGCGAGCCTGTGGATGAAGTGGGCCCCATTTTAAATAGTGGATGCTACCTCAGTTGTTTATCTTAAAGACACGCGGTGCACATCCGTGCCATGTCGGCATTCGGGAATTCGAGGAGTAAGCGCTCCTCGTCATTTCACCTCTCGAAACCTCAAATCCCAAAGTGTCGAAAGCGCCCAGAATCGGGCCCTTGGTTTTGGCGTCTGGTCACAAGGAGCAGGCCTGGAGGATGGGCGCTAGCATTTATCGTTCTGTACAAAAGGGAGGCCAAAAGCACCAAATTGAGTTTAAGAGTGGGGGGCATTGTCTTCTCCAGACGTCGATTTGACGTGATCTAAATCCCGGTACCTGCTGGGTATGAATGAAGAAGAGAGAGGGTGGTTGAAACCTCACCTCACTCATTAATTGCAAAGTATGGATGTTCTGGCTGAAAGTCTACCCGAGAAGGTCCTTTGTACTGGTTCTATTCATGGAAGCCACGCTGAGTCCTTGACTTGCCAAGGAGGTCTGCACACACTAGCTCGACTCTTAATGGCTCAGCTACTTCCCTTGCAGGAGCCATGCGCAGTTAAGGTGGCGTCTGACAAAGAATAGTTGTCCGAATTTGGCCGAGGGGACACCAAGTCCTGGGTGCACGATCGGCCAGAGTCTGCATGCGCAGACTGTCAAAAGACATGCATACGCAATTTTTTTAATGCATCATCTTGTTTTTGCTGTTGTGGTTGTTTTTGAGTATATGTAGGCGTTTTCGCCATTTTTGTAAGCATCGATGGTTGAGCAAGGCTCCCGGTCGTAAACTTTAATGAAGCATTGTTTTCCTGGTTATGTGTGGACTCTTGAGACTTCTTGTCTGATGAATGTCAGTTTTTATTTCGCGTCTTTGTTTACACTGTATTAGAACGGCTCGGAATTGGAGAATCCAGTCGAGTTGTAACTATTATAGGATGATGTAGAGTGTGATCACTGTAAGAGTTGCATTGTTTCTAATCAGTCCCTGTGATTTTCTTAGCACTGAATGAATTGGAATTGGAGAATCCAGTCAAGTCCCCCCTTTCAGTTTCTCGAAGCTCTGAACTTGAGGATCTCGCATTCAGAGTTTTTCTTCTACAAATTACTGAAAGGCCTGTTGCCAGAGGTAGTTTGTCCACTCCTCTCACCAAGTCTTCAGCCTGCTCATTTTCAAATCAACCCACTGACTGAAGTTAGATCAAGACCTCCTTTGTTCCTCGCATGTCGGACCCAGTCTCTGAGTTTGAGTGATATCTTCCCAAGTCTCTACCCATTTGATCACCCATTAAAACTATCGTGACATAAAACTGATGGGCGTCGGGCTCTGCTCCTGCTGCAATCCAGGAGCGACTTCCATCGCCAACAACCGGGTAAGGATAAAGGAAGAAGACATAAAAAAGACAACCTTTAGAACAAGGTATGGTCATTACGAGTTCACAGTGGTGCCATTTGGGCTGTCGAACGTACCTGTTGTTTTTATGTGCCTGATGAATGGTGTATTCAGGGACTATCTAGACAAGTTTTTCATAGTCTTCCTGGATGACATTCTGGTGTATTCCAAGTCAGAGGAAGAGCATGAACAACATCTGAGGATGGTGTTGCAGGTGCTAAGAGAGCACCAACTATATGCTAAGTTGAGAAAGTGCTCATTTTATCAGGCGCAAATCCATTACTTGGGGCATATTATTTCAAAGGATGGGATAGTTGTAGATCCTGAGAAGATTGAGGCCATCAGAGAATGGTCAATGCCTAAAAACGTGATAGAAGTCAGATCCTTTATGGGTCTAGCTCGTTATTACATAAGTTTTATCGCAGGGTTCTTGAGGATACCTCACCATATCACTTCCTTGCAAAGGAAGGAGAAGAAGTTTCAGTGGACAGAGGATTGTGAGAGAAGCTTTCAGCATTGAAGCAACTGTTAACCAGTGCTCCAATCCTGAGGATTGCAGACCCAAATGAAGATTTCATGGTGTGCACAAATGCATGCAAATAAAGACTAGGAGGAGTCCTCAATCAGAATGGATTTGTAATTTGTTATGAATCCACAAAGTTGAAAGAGCACGAAAGCAACTATGCAAATCATGACTTAGATTTGGCAGCTATCATTCACACTCTAAAGAAATGGAGGCATTACCTCATGGGAAGGAGGTTTGAACTGAGGATAGACCATAACGGTCTAAAGTATTTGTTTGATCATCCAAACTTGAATGCTAGGCAGAGTAGGTGGTTGGAGTTTCGCTGTGAGTACAATTTTGATATCAAGCATATCAAAGGAAAGGAAAATAAAGTGGTTGATGCGCTCAGCAAGAGAGTGCAGGAATTACATGCTACAACCATTATCATGTATCGAACTGATATAAAGGGAAGAATTTTGGAAGCTGCAAATGCAGATTTGCAGTACATGGAGATGATATCAAAGCTACAGTAAGGTGAGATGCCACAGAAAGTGGAAAATTATAAGCTTGGAGTTGATGGAACACTCCTGTACAAAAACATAGTTTATGTACCTAATGTCCAGGACTTGAAAGTTATGATTTTGCATGAAATGATTAAGGTGCCTTATGCTGGGCACCCTGGATATCATAAAACTGTGGTAGCTGTCAAGAACCATTACTTTTGGCCAGGTATGAAGAAAGAGATTGTTTAATACATTGCTAGATGTTTGGAGTACCATAAGGTTAAAGATGAGCACAGGCACCCAACAGGGTTGTTGCAACCTTTACCCATTCCTGAGTGGAAATGGGAGGTAGTGACAATGGATTTCATCACAGGATTGCCCAGAACAAGCAAGCAACATGATTCAATCATGGTGGTGGTGGACAAGCTTACGAAAGTTACCCATTTCGTTCCGTTAAAGACTACTCACAAGGTAACGGATGTTGCTGATATTTTTATGAGGGAAATAACACGATTGCACGATATTCCCAAGACAATTGTGTCTGACAGTGACCCAAAATTTACCTCCAAGTTCTCGAAGGGGTTGTTCAAAGGATTCATAATGAATATGAACTTCAACACTTCTTATCATCCTGAGTCTGATGGAAAGACAGAGAGGGTGAACAGAGTAATAAAAGAAATGCTAAGGATGTATGTGATGGACAAACCATCGAAATGGGAAGACTACCTACATTTGGTAGAATTCGCCTACAACAATGGGTATCAAGCATCATTGAAGATTAGCCCATTTGAAGCACTTTATGGCAGAAAGTGCAATACTCTAGTAAGTTGGGATAATCCAGCTAATAGGGTAGTAGTTGGGACAAAGTTGCTCAAGGAAATGGAAGAACAAAAGCTAAAAATTAAGAAGAATTTGAAGGCTGCCCAAGATAGGCAGAAAATTTATGCTGATAAAAACAGAACCCATGGAGAGTTTAAAGTGGGCGATCATGTTTTCTTGAAAGTGAAAGCCAATAGAAGTTTCTTGAAGCTGGGAAACTGTTTGAAGTTGGCAGCTAGATTTTGTGGGCCATTCAAAATCCTAGAAAGGATTGGGCTAGTTGCATATATGCTTGCATTACCTGCTTCCATGACTATACATAATGTGTTTCATGTTTCATTGCTTAAGAAATATATACTTGATGCTAATCATGTAATCGATTGGAATGTGATTCAGGTGGAGCAAGAAGGTGTCTTGCAAGTGCATCATGTGCGCATATTGGACCAGAAATGTAAATAGCTCCAAAATTGAGCCATAGGGCTTGTAAAGGTCCAGTGGAACTGGTACGGTCCTGAGGACGCGACTTGGGAACATGAAGATGCTATGCGGGTATAATACCCGCATCTTTTTGAATATTTTGGAAATCTTGTTGATGTTGTGTGAACGTTGCACTAAGGACAATTCAAAAATAAGGGGAGGGGATTGTAATATCCCCAAGGATGAGCCCCGATTGTATTTATGAATTGTAATTATGTTTATAGGCTGGTGAGACAAGTGTATATAAGTTAGTGGGCTTATGTGTTTATTAGGGCGGAGAGCCTAGGTGTTAAAGGCCAAGAGCCTATTTTTGTATATGTAATTATGCAGAACATTAATAAAGATTAAACATCGTTGTGTGCAGACCGACCATGAAGAAAGAGTGATGGGGGACTAAGCTTCCACAAGGTGGGTAAGCGAAAGGGGGCTGAAAGGTTGGAAAGAGGGGCTAAGCTTAGGGGCTTAAGTCCTTGGGAATAATAATTTATTATTGTTCCAAATCTATGGGACAAACATGTTTTTATCCTAATTTCTGGGAGAGGCAACACATGCAGCTCCAACGTGTGCAAAAGGGAACACATGCAGCTCTAGGAAGACAATTTTTGACATGAGAGCATGAAGTTAAAAGATGAAGTGTCAGTTGAGTTTGGGGAGGGGGGTTCTGCTAGTTTTTCCCGATCCTCCGTCTAAGACCGTGAGACCTCTGTAATCGACCTCTGCTTAATTTTCTTGTCACGCATTCCTGAAAAGGAGAATCGAGAAGACGACTAGTGTAATTTCGTGAATCCCATGGCCTCTATATTCGACCTTTGCAATATTCACGCACGCACCTAAAAACCTGAAATCCATGAACCGTTATGTGTCTTCAGAGGAGCCTGACACCTGAGTAATCGCCTTAGCTGTGCGATGTTTTAGCATGGGTTGTTTCCGCCTCCAGTGTCATGCCCATATGATGTTGCTATTGTCATTCCTGTGTGAATGAGTGTTGAACCATTGTTGTTTTCCTCACTTGGCTGGAGCCGAGGCGAGGAGTGTGCTAAAGAAGTGGGTTGTCGGGCCCGTAGTTGAAGAGGCAGGTTGTCAGGCCCATGAGCATCTCTCTCCAGGTGAGAGAGTCTGTCGGGAAGCAGTTTTCTCCCAGAGAGAGTCCAACACCAGCTACGGAGCTCTGAGAATTCTCGATCCGGCCTGTTGCCGAGACCCAGAGAGGGAGGTGAAGCACTGATGGACTGTGCTTGTGAAGGTGTATACTCCTAGGTGGAACATGCAAGTGGGTAATGAGAGTCCGTGAGTAGTGGGCATAAGAAGACTCCTGAAGATAATTCTTCCAGTTGCTCTGTGCAGTTTTCCTGTAACCTCAGCCTAGTCTAGGATTCCCTTGTCTTGGGTGGAGCTTGGTTCCAACTCAGGGGTGACCCACTGCTGAGCATGATGAGCAACATGGTCTAAGGCTAGGAGGTTCGTGGAAGGTCTGCACGTAGTTGGTGAAATTACTACAGTTTCAAAGATAAGTATCATTATGTGTTTAATTTCAGTTAAAATGCATGTATGCGATGCTTGTAATATTATCATGCATTCCGTTGCAATGATATTTATTGTTAATTCTATTTAAGTCTGTATGATGGCAGTAATTCTATGTTAAATGCATTAATTTGATTTAATATGCATGTTATGTATATATATGTATGTGTGTGTGTGTGTGTGTGTGTGTGTGTGTGTGAATCTTCAACGTAGTAGCGTTGCTCGACAATGTGGTTGATGGTTGGGGACATTACAATATGGTATCAAAGCTTTAAAGGCTAAGTTAAGGTTGGATTGGGTAGCATTGCCCGACCTGAAGAAGGCTAGGGATGCTACACACATGATAGCTCGTTGGAAATTTATTGACAAGGATATTCATTTAGGGGGCTCAATCAAGGCCTTTAATTATCATTGAGGTGCCCGATCATGAAAAGACGTCATTTAGACCCTCAAAATGGCCCCAGAAGTTTCGGAACCGAAAAACTGCTAAACTTAGTAAGTTGCCAAAAAAATTGTTTTGAGCCAGTTGGAAAAGGTGGGTGGCCACTAAGATCCTTCTGGATCAATCCTCCCCCCTTAGGAAGCAATGGTCTCCATTGCATTGAGTGCCCCCATCAAATGAGGAAATTTCTACTGAATTTGGCCCTGGGTGAGCCACTTGCCTTGGTGCAAGAGCTGCCCTTCTTTGACAACCCGATAAAGTTGGATCCTCTGCTAGCGAGTTCCCTTAAGCTGTGTGTCCATGATATGATCCGTGGATGCATGTTCCATGCAGTCATGGTTGAGCTCTGTTGGTGTGAATTGTTCTGCTATCTTCGAGGTGTCCAATAATGGTGGAAAATAAGGACGAAGGAGGTCCACATTGAACACTGGGTGCAAGCCAAGGAAGGGGGGAAGATTGAGCTGAAAATCATTGTCACCCACAACCTTGGTGATGGTGTAAGGTCCATAATAGAGGAGACAAAACTTCCAATGAGGCATTGTAAGGCGTTCTTTCTATAAGTGAAACCAAAATTTATCTCCCACCTAAAACCGGTGTGGCACTCGATGTTGATCATGGCGCTTCTTATACTTGGCATTGGACTTATGTAAAATATCCTAAACCTATTGGTGGATGTGATTGATCCGCTCAATGAACCGGTTGGCTTTGTCAACTCCAATTGGAGCAGGTGATGAGTCTTCCTGGGTGGTCGCAAGGGGTAGTGCAACATTCATGGGACCTAATGGTTGAAATCCCAACTCCACCTAAAAGGGGTTGTGGTCGGTTGAGCTATGTATAGATTTGTTGTAGTTGTGTTGAACATAAGGAAGACTCTCATCCTGGGTGCAAGGGTGCTTGGAATTGTACATGTGTAGGATGTGCACGATCATCCAGTTGACAACCTTGGTCTAGCCATCCGTCTGGGGGTGGAAGGCAGTGGAATTCGTGAGCTTGGTGTCCAACAGTGACCAGAGGCTCGACCAGAATGTGTTGAGGAACCGATTGTCTAGATATGATATAATGGTTTGTGGGATCCCAAAGTGTACCCACACTCGGTAATAGAAGAGCTTGGTACTAGCCTCCACTGTGATGCTCTTCTTGCAGGCATCCATAATCGTCATTTTGGAAAAACAATCAACAACCACAAAAACACAGTAATTTCCTCACTTGGTGGATGGGAGGCTCGACATGTAGTCCATTGAGATGGATTCCCAGGTCCTGTTAGGAGTAGGTAGAGGAGCGTACAAGCCTTGTTTCTTAGTGGTCGGTTTGGAAATAACGTAGGAAGTACAGGGCCAAATATACTTACTGATATCCTGTTGAAGTTTCAGCTAGTAGAAATGTCATTGCATCACTTCCACTCTATTTTCCATGCCGAAGTGTCCTGCCACCCAACTCTAGTGGGATTCTCAAATCAGCTTTTCTTGCTCACTTGATGGAATGCAAATATGGTCCAGATGGCACAATATCCCATCCCGAAGATGGAAATTAGTGTCGATTATGTTTGTGCCCAACATCTGGTAGGTGTTGGCGAAGTCATGATCTGTCTCATAGAGGTGGGGCCATCCAGAGGTCTCATGGCCGCAAGAGTCTAGCACTGTGGTGAGTCTCGTGACGGGATGTCGGTTGAGGAAATGAGTGACTCGGTTGGTACTTATTTTTTTATACTTGATGTGGAGGTGGAACTGCTGCAAATATGTGGACCACTTATGATGGAGGTCATTCTGCAATTTTCCTTGTGTTTGCATGAACTACAGTGGCTTATGATCAGTGTGGATGATTGTCTCCTTCCCAAGAGTGTAATGCCTCCACTAGCGGTAGGATTTCACATTGGAGTAAATTTATTTGTCGTAAGTAGGGTGATTACGGATGACATATGATGGTGTCTCACTATGATAGGCCACAGGGTGGTCGTGCTGAGTGAGGACTGTGTCCACATCATAGTCTGAAGCATCTGTCTCGATATCAAAGGGTTGTTGCAGATTAGGTAATGAAATCATTGGGGCTGAACACAAACGTTTCTTTAGATCATCGAACGCTTTCTATTGGGATAGGCCCCACATAATTTTTTCCTTACCACCATCCCTGGTTATTTGACTAAGGGCCCATGCAATGTGGGAGAATCCCAACACGAACCTGTGATAGAAATTGGCAAGGCCTAAGAAGCTTTGAAGCTCAATGAGCATGGTTGGGTCTGGCCAGTCACAGATGACTTGTATATTGGCTGGATTAACATGCACACCATGCACATCAACAATGTAGCCTAGGTATTAGACCCTGTCCATGCCGAAGGAGCATTTTTCCAAGTTGGCATATAACTTGTGTTGTCATGGAATGTGCAGAACCTGTTGAATATGATGCAAGTTTTATGCCCAAGTCTTGTTGTAGATGAGGATTTCATCCAGATACACCACCACAAAAGAATTAGTGAAAGATTGCAAGATATCGTCCATCATCATCATGAAATTTGTTGGGGAATTTTTCAAACCAAAGGGCATGACCAACCATTCAAAAAGACCTTATTTTGACTTGAAGGCAGTTTTCCATATGTATGTTTGTTCTATTGGGACCTTATGGTAGTCAGACTTTAGATAAATCTTACTGAAGTATTTTCCCCCCTTGAGTTGATCAAGGAAATCGTTGATTCGGGGAATCGGGTACCAGTTCCTGACAGTGATTTTATTTAGGGCCCGATAATCAATGCAGAGTCGCCAAGTCCCATCTTTCTTCTACACCAACATGAATGGGCTTCCATGAGGTGATGAGATCAGAGGTGCCCCTTGTGGAGAAGTTCATGGATATGACACTTGATCTCCTCATTTTCTAGCAGAGAGTGGTGATAGACTAGCCCATTGGGTGGTGGTGCATCGGGGGTCAGATCGATGGGATGTTGACCTGGCAGTGCATAGGTACCTCGGTAGGTAATGAGAAGATGTCTTTGTATTCTTCCACGACCTTATTCACTTGCTTCTGTTGCATGGAGCAGTCGACCATGAAGGCCATGGATGTGGCTGCAACCTTTCGTTCACTCTGAGAGAAAATCATGAAGAATACAAACTTCCCTGTCTGAGAAATGACCTTCCTACATTTCTTGACAGAGATCAAGGAAATATCACTGGGTGGGACTACCTCGGGTATCCTGTACAATTTCTTGTTCAAAGTAATAATAACATTGCAAGGCCTAGACTCATATACAACATAATGTTTCCATAAATAAGGTTAGCCCAAAGGAACATCACAAACTTCAAGGGGAGCAACATCACACAATACCTCATCTTTGAATGACTTGATGTCGTATGACAAGCGATATTGTTGGCTGACGTGAAGATAACTTCCTTGACGGAGCCATTCGATGGTGTAGGGCTATGGGTGTGGCATTGTCAGCAGGGATAGCCACTTGACGAACTCTTCTAAGATGAGGTTCTTCTGGCTACCACTATTAACGATGAAGTGCAATGAAGTGACTTTCACCCGCATCTATTAATGAAAGAGGCGCTCACCTTCCTCTGGCTCATCAGGTTCACCAGGCTAGATATTGGTGGTAGAAATGGTGGCACTGGGTTCTGTGTCAATGATTTGTCTCCTCTTTTTTTTTTTTTCTGACTCAAATTCGGAACCCACATCTGATTCAGAGGCTTTTACCTCAGCCACCAATGACTTCTTTGAGCGACAATCAACAATGTTATGCCAGGGGCTCCTATGGAAGTCGCACCACTTCTCGATATCTTTGCTTAGGCCTTGGATTGGTTTTCCTGAGGTTGCCCATATTTGTTCTGTCCTTTGTTTTGCGGGTTGGGCTTTCCCTTTCCCTGCTTCTGCTATGAGGGGTTCCCAAACCCAAACTACTGCATCTCTTATTTAAGCTTCTCCTCAATTTTGACAGCATATCGATAGGCCACGCTCAAGGATGATATGTCCAAAAAATCCATTTCTATCTGGATGTATCTATGCATACCGTCACGGTACTTGAGCACCAAATGTCTCTCAGAATATTCGATACCCATCTTGGTGTGCAATTTATGGAAGACATTGGTGAACTCTGGCATTGTTTGGTCTCTTTCCTGCCGTAGTGTGGTCCATCTTGTATATAAGTCGTCATAACTTCCAATAGATTAGTATTGTTCATTAATAACATCCCTGAAGGAACCCCGAGTGGGTGAAACTGCAAATAATGTGGATCCCTCTATTTCCTTTTTCTCACATAAAGTCTCCCACCAATCTTTGACATGGGGGACAACCTTGAGGAGCACAAATGTAATCTTTTCTCTATCGAAAAATTTGTGGACAGAAAAATACCCTTCTATAAGGTTTAACCATTTATCTATGACATCTGCATCTATTTGACCTTCAAATATAGGAATATCAAAATTGATCTGTACCTTGAAGGGGGAAACACCTCTGCTTGAGGTGGATGCGTCGCTCATTGACAGTCGTCGAAGGATTTGTGCAAAGATGTCCATCATCTCGTTCCTTTGTTGCTCAAGAGTTTCCTTGAGAAACATTTTGAAAGGATCTCCTGTCCCGACATATTTATTTTCACCCACCATGGATGGTTTCTTGGACGTGCGAGAGTAGTTTTTCTCAAGAGAACCAAGCTCAAGACCCAACTCTCTATACCCTAACCGCGTTGGGGATATGCATTAAAAAAATGACAAGGAGCAGACCGCTATGATACCATTGATCCAAATTTATGAGAAGAATGGAATGAAACCACAGATTTATAATGTTAACACAGAGACATAGAGATACAATGAAACTTGTCTTCTATTAAATAAAAAATATGTTGAAAACTATAAAACACAGATTGAAAACAAGCTTGCTAGAATGGTGGCAACTTATCTCTGAGAAGAGATGTGACGGCTACGATCATTCACAAGAATATGAGTACAATGAGAATATGAAGTCCTTTTTACTATAAGCATGAATTCCAAAACCCTAGACATCCAAAAACGTAACCCTAGGAGATGAAGCGCCAAAAGTCATGTGGCCCCGTTGGGGTAAGTTAGTACATCAACTTCCCGAGGTCGTAACTTTTGCATGTGATCTCTGTTTACGGTGCATGATAGCTCGTTGGAAAGGTATTGATGAGGAGATTCATTTTTGGGGCTCAATCAAAGCCTTTGTATTTGATTGAGGTGTATGATCATCAAAATACGTCGTTTAGGCCCTCAAAATGCCCCCAAAAGTTTGGGAACCAAAAAACTGTTAAAAATAGTAAGTTGCCAAAAAAATTGTTTTGATCCAGTTAGAAAAGGTGGGTGGCCACCAAGATCCTCCTAGATCACAAATCATCCTTATCATATGTAATCTATTTAAATATTTTTATGATATTTTTCCACAATTGAGCCTATTCTCCTGCAAAACCAAGATTTGTTACATTGACCCATCCTTGTCTCCAAAGGGTTTCCTTTGTTGGGTTTGAGATTCTATTCAATTTCACTCTATTAATTATCTATAAGTGATTAATAATTTCTTTAGGTAAGAGGATATCCCTATTGCAACCCAAGATAACATTGACCCTTATATGCACAAGTGAACTATTACCAACCTGTCAGGCCAAAAAATAATTGACTATAGGAAATGCTAGTGTAAGTGCTTTCCACTGATTGGAAACTTGATGGACATTCTTTCTCTCTTTTCATATCTAGTCTATAAAAGTGTTGGGGGACATATATTTTTCAACCATGATTCTTTTCCAAAGCCCCTATTTAGTGAGAACATTCCACGGAGATTTGTCCACCAAAGATAAACCAAAATATGGATGTTTTTTAGTCCCTAGCCTCCCATTGATTTTGGAAATGCCATTTGTCACTAGTTTACCCAATGAATACCTTTATAGTCATTACAACCCTGCCATAGGAAATTGAAGCATAATTTCCTTATCTTCTCAATAATCACTTTGGGGATATGTTCTAGCATATGCCAAAACACTGGAATTGCCTCCTAGACAGATTTCTCCAATGTTAAATGACCTCTTCTTGAAAGCCATTGATTGCACCATAAATATATTCTCTTCTCAATTCAAGAAGGTAACCAGAGCCAATCCTCCTTTTGTAATTGTCGGGTTTCAAATAAAACCAAAGTATTTTATTCCTTTCTCTAAAATGTGTCATTGAAATTGGAAATAGGCCTCCTCAACTTGAAAAACATAAATAACATACTTTACTCCATTCGCCTCCATCCATGTAGCCTTGTTATATAAGGAAAGGATTTCTTTGAAAGAATACTCCCTCACTATACCACATAAGAATAGTAACACATCATCCATGAAAAGAAGATGAGTCAAAGACTCCCTTCTTCCAATTTTGATCCCTTGAATTTGACCTAGTCTTTTTGCCTCTCTCGACAATCTACTTAACTCCTCAACCACTAATAGCAAAAGGTATGGTGATAAATGATATCCTTGTCATTGTTGGATAGGAATTTTTGTGATACAATTTTGGTAAAATCCTAAGTATAGAAAAAGTGCACAATAGAGGTGTGCAGAGGAAGAAGAAAGACTAGGGAGTGCACAACTAAGGTGCATCTAGAAGTACAACGCGCAGTAAGCGAAATAAAAGCAGGGAATAAAGCAAGAAAGATGAATAATGCATAAGAAGAAAGCGAGCGAAAAGGAAGGATGATATCCTGGCATACTAAAGATGGAAGGATGTGCAAAAGAAGGAAGAACAACAATCAAAGTGCAAAAACAACATGTAGATGGAAAAGTAGAAGAAATCAGCCCGAACAACCAGTTAACTGGAGTATTCATGCATTGTAATATGGTTTTTGAGATGAATCAAGTAGGGTTTTAAGCCCTAGATTGTATGTATAAATATGTAAGGGGTTGGGAGAGTAGGGGTTCCTCTTGATGCAATTGGGTTTTTGTTCCTGATTATATTTTCTAGTCTGTAAAAGAGAGGAATCCATGTCTGAATGTAAGAGATGATGCACAGAGAGAGAGAGAGTCTTGCACTACCAAGCAGCTAGGCTAGTAGAAGAGAAAGGTAACCATGATATATATTTGTAAGTACAATGTGCAAACCTGAAGCAATTACAAATGCATAATAAAGAATCTAGTCATTGTGGACGTAGCCCAGAGTTGGGTGAACCACGTTAAATCTTGTGTTACATGTATTTTATGTAATTTCTTATGAAATATTTCTAGATGCATAGTATATAAGATACGTCTTGTGTTTAATCATTGCACAATACTAGTGATTGTTACAACAATGGATTATGTGATAATCTAGACTATAATGATAGTATGAATTTCACATCACTAAGTACCTACTAGAGAACAAGGACATAGTAATTCGCACATCACTGATAAGTAAAGAATGAATATAATGATCACCTCCCATTCCCTCACTACTGTAGAAATCTGGTTATTGCAGTACCAATAGATACCTTGGGTGAGACTTCATTTGCGCAAGCAGGTGATGCCAAAAGGGATGGTGTCTAGTGGGTTTTGTTGGTCATAGATAACTTGAACCTAGGGTCTTACAAACCGCACACAATGCCAACAATCATAAACCCATAGAAGGTATAAACGAAGCCCAAAGTTGAACCATTGATTAACATGGAAAAGGAGGCACTACAAATACATGAAATAATGCATTTAACAAGAGGTAAGAACAAACCAATCTGAATCAATAATAGATGTATGTAGGGCTAGGACACCCTATCATATGCCTTAGAGAGGTCGAGTTTGACTATAGCAGCGGGTAAATTGGAAAGCTTAATAGAGTGTAAACCCTCTTATGCAGCTCCTATAGCTTCATGAATCACCTGCCCCTCCAGAAAACTAAATTGTTCATGTGAGATAAAATTTGAAAGGATGGGTTTCAATCTGTAAGTAAGAATCTTGGAGATGATCTTGTAAAGGCGATTACATAAATAAATCAGTCTGAAGTCATCGAAGGAGCTAGGGATATCAAATTTGGGGACTAAGGCAATAAAATTACCTAGAACCTTCCCATAAATCGTTATCTCTTCCACCACCTGCAATAGATGAGATCACCCAAAGGCTCAAAGAAGTCAAGAAAAAACTCAACTGTTTAGCCATTTAGGCCTGGGATTTTGTCCTTCTTGAAAAGTGACATGACACATAATAATTATTCTTTTGAAACAACCCTAAACAAATCAACATGATCTTCCTTAGTAACCATCCAGGGAAATTAGAATTATGGTTGGTGTTAACATATTGCAAAAAGGATACATGAATCATTCAAACAAAAGCAACTCTACTAGGGTTTTCTGATGCACCTGAAAACTTAGGGTTTTTGAGAGATGTGATACCTCTCTAAGATCGACCAACACTTCTCCCTAAAGTGTGTATGGTCCTTATTTGATGGATGGTGATGAGGTGGCACAATCCCCCTCCCACTGCAATGTGATAGCAGGTGATTTTACAGGATCCCAGAGTGCGTGATCGTCGTTTGATCCATCGTTGCATATGAAAAACCAGATCTACCATGAATAACTTAGCAAAGGAAAAGAAATGGAGGTGTAGGAAGATTCCTCTCAACCAAAAGTGGCTTGAGCATGGAACTCGACAAATGCATTCATTAAGCTTCTGCAACCCCTAGGTATGTAGTTAGTTAAATTTGAGTTGAATCACAACATCAATATATGAGATACCATGCCCTCATTGGGAAATTTATGGGGCTATGGCCATTTGAACAAGATCTTAGTAAGTGCATCAATACCTGGTGGAAACCCAAAGGTCACTATGAACTTTAGTTGGGATCAAAAGATTTTTTTATTGCCATATTCCATAACCTAGAAGACAAGGATATAATCTTTGAAAATGAGCCCTATTTATTCAACTCAATAGGATTATACTTAAGATTTTGGACGGAGCATTTCATCTTGAAAAAGGAATAATTTACTTATGCCCATGTATGGATTAGATTGTACTCACTCCCACAAGAATTATGGCTTGGGGAAATCCTAGAAGGCATAGGAAATACACTGGGTATCTATGTTAAGTCAGTCGAGGCTACATGACAACGACATTATACCTCCTATGCATTCATGTATTTTTTTGTATACGAATATCTCCAATATCTTTCTAGGATCTATAAATTTGGAATACCAGGATGTTGAATGGGCACACACTATAGATTATGAGCACATTTCCTTCCGATATCGCAAATTTCATGAGCACGACCATTTGTTCTGAGATTTCCATCTCAATGCTCCTTCTCGTTTAGTGGTTTCCATTCTAGAAAAATCTAAGGGCGGATTCTCTCAAGTCCAAGGAAAGAGACACCAATACCAGAAGAAATCCCCCGATGTGCCACCTTCAATACCTTCTACTAGCAATTCTTTTGAGATCCTAATCATATCCTGAAAATATTGACTTCTAATGTGGTCCCTCCCATTTTGAACAAAGGTAACGCAAAGGCCAAGGAAATTCCAAAGTCCATCTTGGAGCATATTATCCCATGCTCTCTTAGGATCCCTTGGAAGAGGATCATGCATTGGAGGAGGGAGGAGAAACAAAAATGGAATGGTATGAAAAGGAGCTCGCTGAGATTGACTTGGTGCAATTGGAGGAGGCTTATCACAAGCACCTCCGAAACAACTAAGAAAGGTACACAAAGTTTTCTTAAATTCTTCTGTCAGGGCAACTTTCAGATATAGTAGTGGGCTTGGCATCCACCCATACATGTAGAAGGACCCATGCAAACTAGTAAAAGAGGGAGGAAAAAGAGGAAGAAAATCCACCCAGAAGCTAATCCAGGAAATTGGTAGCTACATGGTCAACTTAGGTAAGATTCAAAATCTCACTGATATCTTCTGCCCCCCCCCCAACCCACATTCATCATGAAGATTGTTTTATGGAAATTAGAGGATTCAACAGAAGGACCAAGTAGTGGATCCTTCAAAATAACATCATAGCTGAAAATCCATATACTCTATTATTGCAAGAGACAAAGTGTGCAGAAATGACTGCTGAGAGTATTCTTTGTAGACGTTTGAAGCAAAGCAATTATATTTTCAACGATTTTAGAGGGGCAACGGGAAAAACAATCATCTTATGGAACCCATCCACAATAATATTGGAGGATTTTTACTCTAAAAAATGGACAATCTCAGCCTCTTACAAAGCCATTGGTATAGATAGAGCAGGTGTGATAGCCAATGCCTATGGCCTGCAAGCCATTCAGGAGAAAGGGTTTTTTTAGAAAGCCTCACTCACCTGGGTGATCTTGTTGGAGACAAGTGATGGATTCTAGGTGGGGACTTCAACCTCATCACATCTCTGGTGGAGAAGTGTGGTGGTCTTAGGATATTGGACAAAGATAGTGAGGACTTCAAAAATAAAATTGAATATCTCCATTTGATAGATCTAGATTTCAGGGAGGGAATCCACACATGGTTAAATAGAAGATCAGGATCACATCAAATAACATGTAAATTAGACAGATTCCTAATCTTTGAGCCACTAATGTTAGATGGCCTTCTCATGGAGGATATCATTTTTCCAGTTTTTGGATCTGACCATTGGCCCATTAAACTTTTGATAGACATGATTGGTTCACCCTGAAGTAAGCCTTTTAGGCTTGAAAAGTTCTGACTATCATACCCCAAATTTCAGGAGAATTCTCCCACCTGGTGGTAAAATGTGGTGGTCTCTCGAGGTACCCTAATGTATAGGTTTCAACAAAAGTTAAAAAAATTCAAAAAACATCCAAGATAATGGAACAAAAATGTGTTTGGAAACATCTTTTAGGAACAATGTGATCTAGAGCAGTGAATGAAGGAGATACAAAACCAACCAACTCATTTTTCAAGGTAGCTCTGAACAACTTCAGGCTAAAGAAAGTGTATTAAAGAAACAAATGGATGAATAGTACATAGATGAAGAAATACTTTGGTGTCAAAAATCCTGAGTGCAATGGCTCAAGGAGGGTGAGAAAAACTAAATTTTTTTCCACTATTTAATGATTCAATGACGTCATATTAATCAGATCACTCGAATGGAAAATGATCAAGGCCAATCAATACTGGATCATGAAGCTATGGACCATTAAATTATTAATTACTATAGAAATCTCCTTAGAGAGCTCTGTCATGACTGCTCAATTGCTATATCCAAAATCACCTGGCACATCCCTTCCATCATCATTGATGATCAAAACGTTGCCCTCCTTAAGACAATAATGATTGAGGAAGTAGACCAAGTGATGAAGGAAATGCCAACATGGAAGTCTCTTGGTCCAGACGACTTTACCATAAAATTCTTTCACCACTACTAGCCAATGGTTCGTGAAGAGGTATGGCAGTTAGTCAAGGAATCACGCTTCTCTCATGGAGTCCTTCCAATGCTTAATGAAACTTTCATCACTTTAATTCCCAAGGAAGAAAGAGTCTCACATCCTAAACAATTTAGGCTGATTGCTCTCTGCAATGTTATATATAAGATCATCACAAAGGTAATGGTTCTCATAATCAAGCCCCTTCTCCTATTTATTATTTCCAATGAACAATTTGGTTATGTAGAGGGGAGACATACTTTAGACAGTGTAAACCTAGCTCACGAGGTAATACATTCTCTAAAATCTTCTCACATCCCGAGAATGTTGATCAAATTAGATTTATCAAAATATTTTGACACGCTCAATTGGAAATATATGAAATATCTTCTTCTTTCTTTTGGTTTCAATAATGATTGGGTCAATTGGGTCCTCAACCTCACCTCTTCAGCCTTATTTTCCATTCTTTTCAATGGAGTCCCCTCTAAAACCTTTACCCCATCCAGAGACATTCAACAAGGGGATCCTCTCTCTCCCTTCCTTTTTGTCATCATGGTGCAAGGCCTAAGCCACTACATTAAAGCCTCAGTTGCAGATTGCACTCTCCAGGGTCTCCCATTGTCTAACATTCAACCTCTTTTTTCTAATAGTCAATTTATGGACGATACCATGATGATGGGGTCTCCTACTACCAGGGAATATAATAAAATTCACAGTATCCTTGATGATTTTATTGTTTCCTCTGGCACCTCCATCAACTCAGGGAAATCACAAATTTTCTTTTTCAATACCCCTGAAGCTATCCAAATCCATATCACTCGTATCCTTGGCTTCACTCAGAGCTCCCTTCCTTCCAAATATTTAGGTATTCCCCTTATTGATAATTCCTTGCGTAATAGTTCCCTGGATCCCCTCATCGACTCCCTAAAGAATCACCTTAGCTCCTAGACTTTCTGTTATCTAAACCTTGCAGGTTGTCTTATCCTACTGAAATTTATCCTTCAAGCCATCCCTACCTATCTTTTCTCCGATTTAGTTGTGCCAAAATTCGTTCTCAAAACCATTCACAATATTCAAAGAAAGTTTCTTTGCCATGGTACCAAAGAAGGGAGGAAGTGGGAGGACCTCTGCAGACCAAAACATTTGGGTGGTCTTAGGTTAAGAGACCATTGTATTATAAATGATGTAATGGGAACCAAGATCTTATGGAGGAGGTTGACACACCCAAATGACCTTTGGACTCACCTATGGAGGTAAAAATATGCTACATGCATCGAGGAAACAAGGATGATAAGATTCAATGAGCCTCATTCTATATCTCTAATATGGAATGCGGCTTGGAATAACATAACCTTTGTACATGAACATGCCTTTGGGAAGTTAGAGATGGTCAAAGTGCGCTCTTCTAGACAGATTCTTGGTAGCAATTACAATCATTGCAACTCAAATTCAACATGCATGGGATTCACCTGCTCATATGAAATAGAGAAGGCTCAAGGGTTAAGGATTTTTGGAAGGAGACCTCCTCTCATCTACCATGGAGAGAATGGAAGATATTTCATCGGGACCTTGAACTTCCCTTAGAATGTGATTTGGGCTCATGGAATAAGTAAGCAACTCTCAGAAGAGTTTATATTCGACATGGACCAAACATTCTTCATTCGGGTCACTATACTTAGGGGGTATTTTCCATTAAAGAAGCTTCTACAATCAAAGCCCAGTTTCACCTTTTGACAAAGGATGATCTATGGGGTAAAATTTTGAAATCCCGCGTATGGCCCAAAGTGAGTTTGTTTCTATGGTTGTTGGCTCAAAATCGTATTCTAACTTGGGACAATCTTTTAAAAACAAGATTCACAAGACCATACACATGCCCTCTATGTCTGAATCAAGAAGAAACAACAAAGCATCTCCTCAATCAATGTCATTTCAGTTCGCTTATATGGGACCAAGTGGCACAAACAATGCGAACCTATGATTGTCATCAAAACAATGTCATAATCACCATAGAAAGATGGCGACTCCAAGCATTCAAAAACCTAATCATAAATTGTATATGGCAATTGCTTCCTGGGTTTGTTGTATGAAAGCTTTGGAAAGAAATAAATTGAAGAATATTCAAGGATGAAATTTCTTCTTAAGCTAAAAGTTGGTCTAAAATTCATGAAAACATTAAAGAAACAATTTGCATCCAATCCTGGACCTCAGAAGATCTAGATTGTGATCCTCATGGAAGGGACATCCTCCATAGTTGGGACATTAATCCTATCTCTATTCCCATCTTTGTTCATAATTTCCCTCCTACGGTGAGTAGTCCTACTTCATGGAGTTGGTCCCCATAAGGTTTTATGAAGCTCAACTTTGATGACGCCCCCAAAGGTAATCCAGGACCAACAAGATTCAGATTTGTATTCAGAAATGAAAATGGTCATAGCTTTAATATCTTGGCTAGAAGCTTAGGATATGAAAAAAAAAACTTAGTGAAGTTGTGGGCCTTAATTAAAGGTCTTCAAGTTGTTTCCCAATTTGGATATCAAAAGCTCATAGTAGAATGGGATTCTCGAGTCATTCTTTCTCTATCTACCAAACTTTTGAATGGGTCTGAACTTGCCAAAAACTCCCCTAGCTGGAGACTTTTAAGTAACCTTGAACACCTCAAATCAATGCTCCTTCCCCACTTGGTCCTCATCCTAGGTCATGTTCATCATGAGGTAAACAAAGTGGAAAACAAGATGACTAATGCTAGGATCGAATGTCATGATCTTGATCTGGTCTGTGATGTATCCCAAACTCTTGCTCATCCATTGTTCTTGGAATGCTCCGAAACAGTGCAGTTGAAGGGATCCTCCTTGGATGGGGTGTCACCTTGAAATTTAATTGCATGATTAGACCATATACATGTGTTGACTCTCGACGCTCTTTATCTCTCCTGAGGTCAATGGTTGTCACAACAAATTCAACCCCATTCATACCGTGCTTACAATCCATCTCTGTAGGATACAATAATGGTTTTCACCCGTAGGAGTGATGTGGGTTTCACTACAGTATGGCACAAAGTATTGAAGGTTGTAGTTAAGGATTTGTATTCTATCATGGGGACTCGTATCAATGGAGGAAATTTATTTTGGCATGCCACTTTTTCCCCTCGCTTTGCTCTCCCCTACCTTGTCGAGCCTCTAGTCTCCTCCCTGCGATTTATTTTTCTTTTCTCCTGGATTATTCTCTATGGGATTTGGTATGGCTTCATGCCTCATGAACATGGGAAACTGCATCATGCTGGAGGGATCTTATCTAGTTTCAGAGGTCGTTGTCGTAGTACTTCACCATAGACATGTGTTGATAGCAGTGGTTCCTTGAACCAAAAATTCTCCGCCATGATACCTGGTCCTTTTATTCTTGATGTAGTTGCCAAGGTGAGGAAGTTGAGCATCAATCCTTCCCCATCCTTTGTTCTTCTCTCTCACAATCGTGAGGAAGGGAATGGTTCAAACTTGAAGACAAATTTGGGTCGTCTAGCCAGATTCTCGGACAATCAATGTCAGCTTATCATTAAACTCAGGAGAGACAATGAGGAACAAAAACTTAGGCAAGAGTCAATGGATAAAAATCTTGAGTGGTTGTTGGAATTTGGATTAGACGATATGCATCAGTGGCATGGCTAGGAAAATCTTCTCCATTAAGTTATGATCCCAGAATGGCCCAACTTTTCCATGTAGGCTTCTCCAAGAGGAACCAATGGCAAATAAGTCTTGCTACCTATCTATTTTTTATTTTATATATTTATGCATGGCTAGCGAGATATTATTGTTCACTAGTTTTAGCTTTCCATCGTTTTAGTTATGTCAAATATGGTCCAAACTCTATAATGTTGAATGTTTTTATCTTTTTGGGAAAAGTTTAAAAAAAAATCAAGACCTGGTGGAGCGGTTGGTTTCCTTTGTTGGCAGCCTCTCCACTAGTGTTATTGATCTATGTTGTAATTCTTAACTCAGGAAGGTAACATAAATTTCTATATTAC
>ML782499.1:293865-337163 GCA_009831015.1 Picea engelmannii
GCTTTTACGGGATTTGGTCAAATCCTGTAATTTCTGGTAAATTTCCAATTTTAATGCTAAAATTTAGAAAATTCAATTCTCAAGCTAAAGAATGACAAATATACCTTGCATAGGCTGTTTCATGGAAAATGTGGGATGAAATGCAGGTAAAATGGACAAATAAAGAGGCAAAAGTATGGTTTATGGAAGCACAAAAATGGACTCAACAGTGGCTACAACCACCCATCCTTGCCCGGGTACTCTTCCTGCATGGCATCTTCATGCTCCCATTTAACATCTTCAAGACTGTAGCGGGTCCACTAAACTTTTACCATCTCTATAACTCGATTCTGGAGCATTTTTACCTTTCTGTCCAATACATGTACTGGCTGAACCTGAAAGTCTCCCTCCGTCTCTACCTGAATTAGATGACAATCAATAACATGGTTAGGATCATGTACATATTTCTTTAGTAAGGATACATGAAATACATTATGCACATTCATCGAAGCAGGAAATGCAAGCATGTATGTAACTGGCCCTATTATGTCCAATATTTCAAATGGACCACAGAATCTGGCTGCTAGCTTTGTACAACTACTCAATTTCAAAGAGCTTTTCTTGGGCTTCACTTTCAAAAGTACATGCTACCCTACTTTAAATTCTCTAGCTGTCATGTTCTTGTCTGCATAAAATTTCTGTCTATCCTGAGTTTCCTTTACATTCTGCTTGATCTTGACCACGTGGTCTTCCATGTCCTTGAGAAACTCCGGCCCAAGTATCAATATATCTGTTGGGTTGTCCCAACTTACTGGAGTATTGCATTTCCTACCATACAAGGCTTCAAACGTGCTCATTCTCAATGAAGCTTGATATCCATTATTATATGCAAACTCAACCAAGTGTAAGTAATCTTCCCACTTAGATGGCTTATCCATCACATACATTCTCAACATGTCTTCAATTATTCGATTGACTCTCTCTGTTTTCCCATCTGTTTGGGGATGATATGTTGTGCTAAAGTTTAGATTTGCACCAAATCCTTTAAACAATCCCCTCCAGAAGTTGGAGGTAAACTTTGTATCTCTGTCCAAGACAATTGTCCTAGGTATCCCATGCAACCTAGCAATTTCCTTCATGAAAATTTATGCAATATTAGCCATTATATGCGTTGTCTTCACGGGTACAAAATGAGCAACCTTTGTTAATTTGTCAACCACCACCATGATTGAATCATGTTTCTTATTCGTTCTGGGTAATTCTGTGATGAAATCCATGGTGATCACTTCCATTTCTTCTCTGGGATTGACAATGGCTGCAGCAAACCCGCTGGGTGCCTATGCTCATCCTTCACCTTCTGAAATTCCATACATCGGGCGATGTAATCAATAACATCCTTCTTCATTCCTGGCCAAAAGAACTGGCTTCTTACTGCTATAATTGTTTTCTCGTAACCTGGATGTCCAGCATAAGAAACATCATGCATTTCCTTCAGTACCACATTCCTCACTTCTCAAGAACTAGGAACATAGATTCTATTTTTATGCATGAGTAATCCATCTTCCTTTATCTCATACTCCTTTATTTTATGTTGTACATCTCCTTGCTGTAAGTTTTCCTTTACCTATAGGTAATGTTGGTCTGTAACAAGACCATCTAAAATTTTTCTCTTCAAGTCTGACTGATGCATATTGACAACAGTAGCATGCATGAGATGCACTCTTCTACTAAATGCATCAACAACTTTATTCTCCTTTCCCTTGATATGCTTGATATCGAAGTCATATTCACTTAAAATTTCCATCCATCTTGTTTGCTTGGCATTCAAGGTCGGCTGTTAAAAAAGATACTTCATGCCAATGTGGTCTCTCCTTAATTTGAATTTCTTCCCCATGAGATAATGCCTCCACATCCTCAAGGTGTGAACAATGGAAACAAGTTCCAAGTCGTGGGTTGCATAGTTCCTCTCATTTTCCTTAAGATTTTTGGACTCGTATCCAATGACATGTCCATTTTGAGCGAGGACTCCCCCGAGTCCTTCCTTACATGCGTCAGTAGATACCACAAAACTTTCATTTGGGTCAACAATCTTTAACACAAATGAACTAGTGAGTAATTCCTTCAACAGATTAAAATTATTTTCACACTTGAGTGTCCATTCAAATTTAGCTCCCTTCTTTTGCAAATAAGTGATAGGATGAGCAATCTTAGAGAATCCTACTATGAACCTTATGTAATAGCCAACTAATCCCATAAAATATCTGATGTCTGACACATTTCTGGGTGTTGGCCATCCTCTAATGGCTTCGATCTTCTCTGTATCTACTACTATGCCCTGCTCTGAAATAATGTGTTCCAAGTAATGGATACACTTTTGATAAAAATAGCACTTACTCAACTTGGCATACAACTGATGTTCTCTCAATACTTGCAATACCAGTCTTAAGTGATGTTCATGATCCTCTTTAAACTTAGAATAGATAAGTATGTCATCTAGAAATATTATGACAAACTTATCCAAATAATTTATGAATATGCCATTCATTAAGAACACGAAGACAACTGTTGCACTAGTCAGTCCAAATGGCACCACTACAAATTCATAATGCCCATACCTAGTCCTAAAGGCTGTCTTATGAATGTATTCTTCCTTGATTCTTACCTGATGGTATCCTTCCCTCAGGTCAATTTTTGAAAATATCTTTTCTCCTCTTAGCTGATCAAAGAGGTCATCAATTTGGAGTAGAGGATACTTGTTATTTATAGTGTACTTGTTCAGCTATCGAAAGTCAATACACAGCCTCAAGGTTCCATCCTTCTTTTTGACAAAAAGTATTGGTGCTCCTGAAGGTGAAACACTTGGACGTATGTATCCTTTCTTCAACAATTCCTCCAACTGCATTTGTAATTCTTTTAACTCTAGTGTGCTCATTATGTAAGGTGTTTTTGACACCAGGGCTACTCCTGGCACTAAGTCAATTGAGAAATCTATCTCCCTCCTTGGTGTTAATCTAGGTATTTCTTGGAATACATCTTCAAATTCCTGTAGTACAGAGAAATCCTTGAGGCTTGGCCCCTTTGTATTATCTGGCTCTTCCACATGAGCTGCATACAATTGACATCCTTTCCTAAAACATCTTTTTAACTGCAAGGCTGAAATATCCCTTATAGAGATGGGTCTTGGAACTCCTTTCACAGTGCTCTGATTTCCATTTCCATCAAGACATGTAAATGTCTTGTTATGACAATCTAGGAAAACATGATGCTTGTCCAACCAATCCATCCCAATCAGAACATCATAAGACCCCAATGGTATGATATTTAGATCAGTACTAGTATTCCTGCCATTAAGACTTATGGAACAACTTCTGACCATATCATGGATTCTTCTTTTGGTTCTAGTGGCTAACTGAACCAAACTTGTTTTTCCAAGTTTAGTTTTCACCAAATGTAATCTATCCACTATATTAGGATCAATGTATTAATGACTTGATCCTGAATCAATCAAAATAGCAACAGGTTGATTTATGATCTTACCTTCCACCTCGATCATATTGGACTGGTACTCTACTTGTCGATCATTTAAAGATGCATAGATTCTTTCCATATCTTCGACTGTTATAGCCTCTTGGATGTTGTGCACAGTATTCACACTGTCTTTTCTGTGTGGGCAATCCTTGTACAAGTGATCTTCCTTGCATCCCCAACACTGGATTCATGGTCTTCCCCTTTTTCCCAAGGAATCTTCCTTCTTGGAATCTCCCTTAGCATACTGATCTTGATGATTTCTATTAGGCTCATTCCTATTGAAGGGAGGTTTGAATCCTTTCCTCCTCTGATCAGAATTCACATTTTTCTTTTCCTTTCAATATTTTTGCAGGGATTCTCTTCCTTGGCCTTTCTCATACAGGTATTTATCCTTCCTGATGGCTTCAGTCAAGGTCCTGGGTTCATCGTACTTGATCTTTTCCTTATAAAAGGTTGGCAATCCACTTAGAAATATCTGTATTTTCACTTTCTCATCACCGATGAACTTGACATATTTTAACAATCCCAATAACTTCTTCTCGTACTCTGCCATAGTCTTGCTTCCCAACCTGAGTTCAAATAACTCCTGCATTTTCTTGTCATAGAAATTCTCTGAGAGGTACTCCTTCTACAAGTACTTCTTGAACTGCTTCCAAGTGATCCTACTTTCATTAACATGTTCCACTTGCTTCAGTTGGTCCCACCACATCATAGCCTTCCCGTGTAAATGGTAGGTGGAAATCCTAGCTTCTAGGTTTGATGAATAGTTATGCAACTGAAAATATCTCCGGAGCCTAAGCAACCATGCTTCGACATCATCTTCCCTTTCTCTTTCACCATCGAAGGAAGGTGGCTTGAGCTTCCTCAGCTCTCCTTGCAAACTATCTACCTCTTGTTTCCTTCTTTGTTGTCTGACATGGGACACCTATGGACTACTTATGGGATCATCCAATGCATCAAACTTTATTCCTGGGTAAGGAGGTGAGTGGTGTCCACAAGTTCTACTGGCACTTCTGGAATAACCAACTCTTCCATGAGCATCTCTTCTTTCATGACACTTGCCTCCTTTCTCTTGTATTGAGTTTAATCCCTTCTTTGTTTGTCTCTGCAACTAATTTAAGCTCTACAACAATCGAGCATTTATCTGATTTTTCTCTCTCATCGGTCTCTCATTGTCTACTTTGTAGCTCTGCACTTCCATCTTCAAGATTCTTATAATTTCTATTCATGTTTCCTGCTCTCCTTTTCCCTTGTGTCCGTTGGACTCTATCTCTGCATTACCAACTCTGGTATTCTGGCCTTCAGCCTCCTTATCATGATTGGAGGCTCCCTTGCCTTCTTCCATTTCCTCAATACGCATCCTGAGTTGATGTGCTTAAGCCCCTTAATTCTGCAAAATGTGCAAGAGATCATTTTGTTAGAATTACGCATATGATAAACAAAATTTCCAAACCATGCTACAGGTCTCTTTCTCTTTTTTTGTTCATGGAGATCATATCCCCATTCTCCGGAAATAATAGTGTCCTATTATCCTTGGCTGACAAAAAATTTCATCCTACACAGGCGCTTCCTTCAAACCACTTCTCAGGTGGCCACGATTAGAAACCGCGACTAAATCCTTCCTTAGCACTTTTCTGTCTCGAGGACAACTTATTCGTCCCCTAGCCCTCCTTCCCTCAACGCTCAATCTACATATGACCATGACCATGACCCGACGCTTAGTTGAAAAAGTGCTTGTCCAGAGCTTCTGGAGTTCATAATTTTTAGCCAGGACTAGAGCAACGATCCTCGTCCTCTTTCACAATCAACGATCGAGATCCCATTCGAGACTTCATGCTTCGGGAGTCTCAAATTTCCTCACTTGCCTCCTCTCGGAACACTTTCACTCAGAGTTCATGATCTTTTGACGGGTGTCCTCCCACAAATCAACGACTGTGAATCACTTCGACTCTTCCGGCTTTAGAAGTTTCAAACTTTCCTCCTGCACTTTCTCGCAGAGTGCTTTCACCCGAAGTCGACGATCCTTCGACACGTGTCTTCTGGAATCAACGATCGATATGTACTCCGACCTTTAGGCCTTTGGGAGTTTTCAACCCAACTCAACCTGCCACATATTTCCCCTATGGAGTGCCCAGTCTTCGGACTGCACAATCTGTCGCCATGTGGGGAAATACTAGAAGCGGACACGTGGCCCAATCAGGCGGGTGACACGTGTCACGTTCTAATAAAATTTTCAATATTCAAATGTTCAAATTTTACTGACATGTGGCACACATCCCATGTGTCCACGTCATCCTAGGTGACATCCGCAAGCCGCGTCACTTCATAATTATGGGGTCCACATCACCTCCAGGTGACGTCATCATGCCCCACCACTTTGGCTCTTCGGGCTTCAGGACTTCGAGAGTTTTCATACTAGCACACTTCCAATTCTACAGAACTCTGAATTCCTGAACTGGCCAATCTGTCGCCATGTGTCCTCCTAGATCGAACGACTAAGATTCACTTCGGGTCTTGACCCAGAGTCCACATATCTTCTCCACGTGTCCTCCTTAATTTGATGGCTATGTTTTACTTCGGGACTCCGGACTTCAGAAATATCAAACTTCAAAACTTATCTAGTCCCACTGGATTTTATCCGAAGCCTTGGATCTGGTGACGCGTGGCTCTCGACAGATCGATGACCGAGATCCTTTCGAGTCTTTGTACTTCGAATAACTCAACTCTCAACCTTCACCTTCCCCAGAAGTGCGTAGATTTTTGCCATGTGTCCTCCTGGATTGGACGACTGAGATTCACTACGGATCTCCGGGGTCCAAAAATATCAATTCTCAACTTCTCATGCTCGCCTTTTCCTGGAGTGCTTTTACCCGGAGAACACGATCGGTTGATGCGTGTCCTCCTACAGATCGACGGTCCCCAACTACTTCTTCTCTTCAGAGGTTCGTCGCTCGAGTACCGACATGTCACATTATTGCATGCCTTTCAAATTATGGGGGCACACATCGACGGATTGGAGTAACCCGCTTTTCACCCCACAATTCTCTTGATGCTGACACGTAACCCCTTGGGGAAACCATGGTTTGGATTGCAGGACTGCCTCTGGAAATTATCTCCCGTGCTACTTGGTCCCCCGCAATGCCTAATGTCCATTGATCTCTCTTTCCAATGGGATCTGACGGTGGTGACCTTAACCCTTGGTTCATTTACATCGGATGACCCATGTTCACCTGTCCTCCGATCCAACGATCCCATATCTCTCCTGATCCTACAGTGGCGATCACTCCTGAATTCTAAGGGGACAGTCACGATCCTTCGAACCCCTTACAACGGATCTCTGGCATTCTATATCCTACATAGATTATGCAACGCCATTCCTCCTGAGCTCTTCAACTTCACGGTCAGAGTTTGATCTCGACCATGAGACTCTGATCAACAGACCCAACCCATACCGGCTCGGTGTTTCAACCAGAAGCTATGATACCAAACTATAACATACCTAGCCATGCACAGGCCGGGGCATGCTACCTTCAAGCCCACCCTTGGACTTCATACTCTTATCGATACCTTCTTTAATTAATAAGCACGCATAAGATACAAGATTTAATGACATGCACAACAATATCTAGCAATCATACATAAAAAGATTTAGTTAAACGATAATTAAAACACACCGTTGAATACATTCATACAAAGATAATAATAATACAACATAGAGCACTTGTATTTATAAACAAATGACACCAACTAGCTACAGACCAATGATGTTCCACCCAAACATAAACACCATAGCTCCAAATATCAACAATAGTGTCACCCTCGAGCCAGGGATAAGAATGCACAAGGACGGTTCCAGAGTGTACTTGGGTTCCCAAACCATTCATCTCTCAAGCTCTCACAGGTTTCCCAACACCCAGAACAATCCAAGTACCCATCTCTCTTCTACCTAGCCTGTACTTCCCAAGAGAATAAATTTCCACCCTTCTTTTCCACGAAGTCCCTCAGGCAATCCCTCTCCCTTATTATTTTCAGGCCTCCAACACATCTAGTCCAGAATCTCAATGCTGGAACTCTCAGGACTCATAGTTGTGAGAAAAATGGGGCACAGGCCAACACATCTCAGACATGTAGGCCTTCGGTCATGGCTGGATCACACTAGCGACCACAACAACCAACTATCTCGTGGCTAATCTTCAATAGTTTGATTCTCCTTCCAAAGGAAAGACACAGATGAGGATGGATCAATGAACGAGTAAGTGAGTGCATGAAAGTGCGTGAGGGAAAGAACGAGATAATGTAGAGGTGGCGGAGCGAACGAGCCAACGACCAACCCCACCATCAGACCATGGATGGGTTAAGTATTTTCGTGGGTAAATCGAGAATCTCCCGGCCTTCCCCAAGAAGCTCACGTAACCGATCCCCTTCCCTTAGGCATAAAGGTAATTAACACAGGAATAAAAATTTATCCCCTCAAGCCCCTTCTCTTCTCGAATCATAGCCCCTATAACTCTAGTCCTTGTCCGTCTAGCAACCAATGATGTGTTTATTATTAATAATGATCAGAACATTACATTTCTTGGGCATACTGGCCCTTTAAATAATTGTTTGGGAACTCAGGCCTCTCAACATTGTAACAATACATTATTTAAAATGGGGTTTCAAAACCTGGGGTGTTACACTCAACCTGTACCATAAACAAGTGAATCAACCATGAACCAAACCTGTGTAAATAACTTGTCACAACAACTTGTCCAAAGAACCTATCGCAACAACCTGTCTCATAAATCTTATCACCCAAATCAGATCTACTCACCAAGAAAATTCTCAACCATATGCACAATATCACCAAGATGTACATCAACCAAGCATATCACAACAACTCATAATCATCACCAAGATCAATATGTTCTTCTAATAATATACCAAGACAAGTATGCTACATCATCCATAAACTATGTGTCAACAATATTACTAACAAGTGCCTCCAACGATGTACCAAGTATATACCAATCATGCATCAATTATCCATCAACTATGACTCATCAAGATGTACCAACATCATCAACTATACACCTCATGTATGTGCCAACTCATCAACTACTTGTCTCAACTAGGTACCCAACATGTACCTCAACCGTAAACCAAAGAGATATACCAATATAACCATCAAAAGTTCTCTAGAAATACATCACACTATCCATAACCAAATACCATAAACCCTTACATCAAACCATGTGCCATAACCTCACAGTTATGTAGCCTCAAGGATGTATCATTCATAAGTTGATCACATACCAAGACCACTAACAAGTGTCTCTCACAATACACCACAAGATATGCCAATAAATCAAACTAAGTGCATTAACAATATACTTCAATAGATCTGCCTCAAAACCATTCTATAATAAGCCCTAAACTTCCAAGAGGGAATCCAATAGATTTACACGACAAACCCTCAACCAGATTCATAAGTTCAACACTACATATATGAAAACCATACCTTTTTTGTTCTTGTAGCGTTCTGCTACCGCCGTTTTGCTGTCATGATTATGTTGCCGCGATTTTTCTGCCGCACTTTTTCTGTCGCAGTTTTTTTGTTGCGATTTTCGTACCGCACTTTTTCTGTCGCGATTTTTCTTCCACACTTTTCCTGCCGCACTTTTTCTGCTGCAATTCTCTCTATCAATAATACCTACCCACATAAACTTTCACAAAATAGATATTCAATGATATTCAATAGGTGCTAATGGGAGAGAATTTGTCTCTTATTTATACTTCCATGTAGCTTCCGCAAGGGGTTAACTTCTAACCAACTTAACCCACTTTCCTTCTTTTAGGGTTAACCCACTTCTAACAACTTGTCCACTTCTAGCTCACTTTGCTACACTTAACCACTTTACCAAAAATAGTAAGTTCTCCACTTTTAGTTGCAATTGACTTTATTATTTAATTAATTTCTTTTGCAACCACTTTGACTTATCCATAAATAGTAAACTCACCACTTCTTGTTGCAAACACTTTATTATTTAAATAATTTCTCTTTGCAACTACTTTGACTACTTTATTATTTAAATAATTTCTCTTTACTCAACTTCTTGTTGCAACTAACTTTTCTATAATTATTCAATTCATAACTTCTTTTCCCTTAACTAAGTTCTTGTTGCAACCACTTTATTATTTAATTTATTTGTTGGTCAACCACTTTGACTATTCAATCTTCTCATCACAACTACTTTACCATAATTATCAAACTCACAACTTCTTGTTGCAACTAATTTATTTTTATTTATTTTCTTAATGCAACAACTATACCCATGATTAACTCCTAGTTTCACCCACTTTGACTAGTCAATTTTTTCTAGGAGTTTCTAGAATAATTTGACTTCTTTGACCTTCTAGGTGCTTCTAGATAACTCATGAGGGTTCTCCAACTTCAGAAGGCCATAACTCTCTAACCGTGAGGAGTTATGTGATGTTCCACATATCACCGAAAATGACATGACATGTACTATTGATATAGAATAGTCTTACCTACATATACACTAATATTCATTACATTATTCCTCAACCAAACTTGGGTTCCTTACCCATACCTCTAGAGCTACCAGACATAGTCAAGGGTTGACATCAATATCTAAGAGTTGACATCAATATAAAATATCACTCCCCAAAGGTTGACATCAATGGAAACCAACAATCCAAACCAACTATCCATCAATCTAAACCAACTATCTGACAAAAAGTAGCCACTAAATAGGGATGAAAATTTCCATCCTTCAAATATCGTTTTCCATAATCCCAATAGAGAAATCCCATGGAGGCCCACATTCAAATAAATGCAAAATGATAAAATGTAGTGGACTATACAAACACAGATCAACAAATTTCATGGAAACAAAGTGCCTACATTCATAATTAATCATAAACACACACACATAATCCAATTCTATATATTTCCACAATATAAGATAACATTAATTTGCATATTCATAAGCAAATACATGACACTTATATTTTAACAAAACATAGTCCAAGAAATTAATCGTGCATGAGATTCTAGCATACATACCACCCCTAAGTCAAGGTATGACGCCACTAGGGTGAATGATAGATCACTGATTTCCCCTCATGCTTAGCCAATTTTCTCATTACAGATCACTCCAGTCATCTCATCCAAGCATCAAATAGCCATGGAAGTCTCTTCCACTTCCCCACACAAGGCAAGGAATATCTTCCCTTTATCCACTCAACTATACCTCCAGGATTTTCTTTCCTTCCAATGCTCTTCAGTGTAGGCAGAAAGTGCCCAATTTTCTCAATTCCTTATGGGAATAGCCTACAAAATAACACTTAGTTCTTGAGCTTCCAACGAGTATAAAATAAATAGTGAGTAAAGGATTCCTAATTTTTCTAGCCTCTATGTTGTCCTTTAACCATATATATCTCATTTAAGGTCTGCAATTTCCTCTTCGTAATGTTGATTTAGTAAATTTCCAAATTGGTTCACGATTATAAAGGAGAAAATCACATGAGAAGTGTCACCTAAAAAGGCCCCCTACTTGAAATTTTTTACCTTCACGCTTCATGTTCAAAATTCATAAAAGAACCCCTTTTTTCCTTCCCATCACAAGCTCTACAAATTCCCTCCTTGTTTGAATTACTCAAAACCCACTTTAAGAAAATCTATTAGATCCCACTAGCTTCCATATTCCCCATCCATTAATGGTGGTATCCTCGCTAAAAATCCATGTAAAACCATTATCGAAAAGATGTGAGTGAAAATCAAGCATTTTTTAAGGAGCATATCAATGGTTGAGAATCCTCCTACCTAAATAAATTAGTGGTTGTGGTTCATGTGCGGGAGATTGGGATACAAGAGGCCAAAGATTGTAAATTACTACAAATGACTAGGAGCTTCCCAACAAAGAATTGATCAATGACTCACATGGTTTTGTAGTGATCGGGGTACTCAATAGTTCAAATATCATTCTATGGCCATGAACAATGGAGATTACACTCATGAAAACAAATCAATGGTCCACATCATCTCATAGTAGTCAAGTTTATCAAGGGATCAAAAAATTGAAGGTTTTCGTAAATGGCCAAGATATTCCCTACAAAGTTAGATCAATGATCTATGATCTTTCATGGGAGATCATGGAAAACAAGGGGTTAAAAATGAAAAGTGTCATGAATGGTCAAGGAATGCTCCTAATATAGGATATATATAGCTTAGGCAGCTCCTACACAAACTTGATCAACAAGTAAGATTTGTCCCACCCAAGAAGATCAACGACTCAAGATCTTTCATGGGAGATCTGGGAATTATAAAGGAAAGGATAATGAATGGTACAAATGGTTAGTATTTTTCCCTTCCTTCAATATGGACAACCCAAAAATGATCGATGGAGGTTCCCCCACTTGTGTAAAATATTGAAAAACCACAAGATGAGATATTTAGTGGAGATTCCACTCATTGATACAAATCAATGATTGATATTTAATTGAACAAAAGATTCACCCTATGGGAATAAAAATATCTAAAACCAATAAGAGACTAACTCATTCCCCCCCATGAACATTCACCCAAGTCTCCCCATCACCAATTATATCCAATCATAAATTATCATGTGGTTGTGTTCGAGAAATCAAAAGGGGCTCCACTAAAAGGCTTCACCAAGGATATTTACCATAAGACATGGGGATCTAAGTGGCATGTTTTCAACAACCCAATGGATACAATCATGGGGTTATGGTTAGGTCAATTCATTGTTAATTTTCAAAAGAGAGTCGGTCTTAAAATTCATACATATAAGCGCAGAGCTTAGGAAACAATCAAAGTTTCAAGTTACCTATCAAAGGCTAGGTACAATGCCACTCCTATATGAAACCTATAAATCCAACTACATGGCTAGATGGGTATTCAAATTCGTAGCCAACAAGCCTCAATTCTTCATGGACTATTAAATTTCTCTATACAAATTCTTCATTGTGAGCTAGTTAATGAAGAAATCACATGGCCTAAATACAACATTTATGGTCAACCATTGTCCACTCTCAACAACCATTACGATCAAAATGACCATTAGCCCGATACTAAAAGGGAGCAACCTTAAATATAGATATGGACAAGAGCATATGAGTAAACATTTTTAGGTTGCCTCTTAGTATGGATTCTTTCACTTAAATAGCACAAGTTAAAAGAACAACCTAACCAGCCCAACCACATTCTCAAATCATGGATTCAACCATAACATATCCAAGAAAAAGCTAGGATTTAGTTAATGCACCATTTTGAGAAGGGGAGTCTATAAATAAAGAAGCTCTAACAACACAACAAGGGGGATCATAAGGAGTTTTTTACCAATAAACTATTGAAATCTTGAGCAATTGGTTTATTAGAGGGATCTGCAACATTGGTGCCATCTTTTCTTCTACTCTCATTCTCCTTTTCTCTCTGTAGGTGTTATCCGAGTAACATACTTCCCTAGTTGTATTAAAAGGATAGTTTCTCTAGGGCCGTGATTTTATAGCGCCAACCTCTAGAGATTCTAGTGTATCAAAATAAATGATGGGTTCTTTTTGTAATCGGGATTGAGGCATTTTTCCACTAAGGAAATGAATAAAAATCATACAATTTATCCTTTTTTTCCCTATCTACATTTTCTATCTCACCTGGTGTTGAATGAACCAATGGATCTATGCTCACCATGCCCATTTGGTTTTCTATGTGATGAATGCATGTGTTAGGAAACTAGTGTTTGACCTCCTTCTAAGCTCATGCTCATTCTTTTTGTCACATTATCTTCTAAATATGGATCTATGATTAAGGTATCCCTTTGAGGTGAGTCAACTGAACCTATGCCTAGCGAGGTTTGGTCATTTCTCCTCAATATTCCTCCAACAACATACATCATCTTTTCTTTGTGTTTTATTTGTTTCAAATTGCAAAGGCCACCATGATGCATCACCCACCTCTACAATAAAATTGGCTTGAGATTCAGAGAACAAATCTTGAGGAAGTGACAAGGATACTCCCCCCCTTTTGATTGAGAACCAACTTGAAGGCCTAGAGTAGTGCAAGGAGATCCATGTACACATCATGACCTAGCATTTCCCCCCTCTACGAGTAAGAGAGAATAGGGGAGACAACCTAGGGGAAAAATATATTGATAACTTCACTATGCAATTGTTAGAAAAATATCCTTGGTATATAATGAAAAATCTATTAGTGACTCTACTATGCATTTGTTCACTAGGTTTTAAATCTAGTGAAAGAGAGTATCCAACAACTGTATTATTGAAGAATTTTCATCTTGCTAAAAAATCATTGGTGATTTGATAGGGATTCTAGTCCTTAGTATTAACATAAGTATATCTCTTTAGTCTTAGCATATGTATTTATCATTATTATTTGGGTAGGAGATTACTATTATGGTTTGAAAGTGATGAATACTTTTGGTTTCCTATTCTCATGGAGTAGTTGAGATCATTTCTCCATTTATCTCTATTATTGTGCTTAGATGATAGTTCTTAGGATCTAGTGAGAATTTCTCTTCTATATTTACTGATTTAGATTTCTTATGTAAATCTATACAATCTAGTGTTTGACTTAATAAAATTCAGTTAGAGATTGTAATTCATGCTTTGGTGTAGAACTTTGCTTGAGTGGGATTTTCCCACATATTGAAACATATAAACCCATCCTCTCCTGGCTCCGAAGTTACTTTTGATGCCTCTACAACTCTATCGTCTACAACCACTTGGAAGAAGTTTGATTCTTTCTACTAAACAAAATTACTTCAACATTCTCAAGCTCTCTTCCAATTTTCAAACCAATACCATGGGTCTAATCAAGCATCTTTCCCTTTCTACTACTCCTATTATGATTTCCAATATGAAATACTGTGGATTGCTACTTAGATTTATAAAGCAACACATAATCAACCTTATTTTCATTTTGTGTTGGATAACCATGGATCAAGTGCCACTACGTTAAAAAAAGTTTGCTCTTAATTGGTTGCTCAAGGATAACATTGCATTAATCATAGTTTTGGAGGCCATGGAAATAAACCATGGCATTGATGAATCTTGAGGAAATATCAACCTTATTTGGTTCTGGCCATCACTATACCTTTATTCCAGTAATTATTTTTAGTTTCCTGGCATATATTATTGTATTTTAGAGGTTATTGCTAATGTTTTTGCCTTAACTTTTCACTGGAGCCTCTATTTTTTGTTTCATCTAAGGCATTACAAAGAAAATTCCACTTTCTTTCCAATGAGTGGTTGCATGCCACATTGATTTGTCTCTTTGAGATCCTTGTATAGACTATGGGATTCTTTGTAACACTACCTAGATTCTTGATGCATTTTCACAAGCACACTTTGGTATCCGCAACTATAAGAGTTTACATGCCTTATTTTGGAAACCACTCAGGGACTCAATGTCCCCAAGCTTGGTTCTTGTTGGAGTACCCTTTGAAGACTTGGAATAACTCTATTATACTTCAATGGATTTGTCATTTGGATCACACCACTTTCTATGGTGCTATATCCTTTTAGCAACTTGTTTGATGGAAGTGCTTCAGTTGCCTTTGAGCATTATTCCTGCCTGATTTGGGTTTGGGTTTGTTTCTTTTGATACAATTTGGTTTGGGTTCATCCACATCATTGAGGAAAAGGTTCTTCATTCTGCACTTATTATTGCTAGACTTTGTCTCATTTGGATTTAGTGGGTTAGAGGTTGTTTTTCACAGTTTCAATTGCAAGCTTTGTCTCATCAGAATTGTCAGAGATCCACTTCTTCTAAATAAGGTCATCTACCACATCAGGCTTGTTAGATTTCCTTGCACCACATGCAACAACATTTTCCCTCTCTCTTGAAAGAATTGGAGGCCAATGCTTCTATTGTTAGGAGGAATGATAATGATTCTAGTCCTTAGTCTTAACATAAGTATATATCCTTAGTATTAGCATATGTATTTCTCATTATTATTTGGGCAGGAGATTATTGTTGTGGTTTAAAAGTGACAAAGCCTTTTGGTTTCCTATTCTCACGAAGTAGTTGAGATCATTCTCCAACTATCTATGTTATTGTGCTCAATCTCTAGTTCTTAGGATCTAGTGATAGTTCTTAGGATCTCGTGAGCATTTCTCTCCTAAATTTGTTGATTTAGTTTTCTTATGTAAAGCTATATAAGTTGGTGTTTAGCTTAATACAATTTAGTTAGAGATTTTAATTCACACTTCGGTGTAGAACTCTGCTTGAGTGAGATTTTACCACATCATGACTCCACTGGGGAATGAAGTCCTATCTCATTGATATTAAAGTATCCAATGTTGAAATATTGTAATTGTGAAGAATATTCTACTTATTATTAAGTTATTATCTTATAGATCAATCCCCTTTTGTGGATTGATGTCAGGACTTATGTATGACCAAATCCCCTTTTGCGGATTGGTAAAAACCTAATTAAATGATTCTAATTGAGAATTCATCCCCTAGGGATAATTAAAGTGGTTTTAGCCACTAATTGAAGAATTCGGCTCAACTTGGTGAAAAGACACAACCCTAGTGCCTATAAGCTAGTATAAATAAGAGAGGATGATGCCTCATTCTCTCACTCACTCAAGTCACTCATCTAGTGCGCAAGTTTGAAGGAAGCTGCAGTTGTCGGAAGAAGAATAAGAGAGAGAGGCACATTGCCAAGTGTTGGATATTATCTAGTATTTGGTTTATTATCTTGGCATTGTATTGGAAATCTATATTACATAATTTTTTGCTGGGTTTTCTCCCCCATGAGGGTTTCCTAGGATAAATGTCGTATACCTTGTGATTGTGTTTCTTTCAATGATCCTGCTTATGCTATTATTGTCTAAGTAAATTGAAAATAACTTAATAGCAGCTCTAAATTTTACATGGAATTAGAGCTTGACTGAATAGAGCACCTTTCACTGGGTAACAAAAAACGTCATTGTTGTCGTACAAGAAAATTAGGTATTTTTACCGGAAGAGAATTTCAGCCTAAAAACTATCTAGAGAAGTGTGCCCTAACCTAGCAAACTCATTGGCACCTTGAGCGCACCTTTTCAGTGGCCAAAGCCTTCGGAAAGTGAAACCCTAGTTTTTGGTTGGTACCAGAAAACCAGAAAACCAGGAAACCAAAACCAGTACCAGAAGTACCAATCCAGAATGACGTAGGTCAAGTTTTAAGGGGTAAAAATTGAAAATTTTGAAATCAGACTGCTCCAACCTACTCGCCTCAGCCTAATGCACCTAGTCCCTGGATCAAAATTCCAAAATTTAAAAGTTGAAAAATTAAGGTTTCCTCATAAAACCCTAAGTTGATGTTGCAGTTGTAGTACCATTTGTAGTTACAGTTACGATACCAGTGACAATTACAGTTGTAGTACTAGTTGTAGTTGCAGTTGCAGTGCTAGTTCCTTCATGCTAGTTGCAACACCAGTTGCAGTGAAAGTTTTTGTGAAGTGTTGGGATTGTTGTCCTAGTGCACCTTACCCTAGAAAGATATTATCAGAGGTATGTACTTACATATGATTAAAATGCATTACTATAAATGGTACTTGCAGGATAAGGGATATTTTGTCATAGATCTAGAAGGATCTCAAATCCAACACATTCAAAGGAACAATGCACCTCAGGTTTGATCCTTTTATATACATCTATTTGTTATTACATTATATTGACATCTAGGTTGTATGTTGAAGTTATGAACATCATACTAACCCTTGGTCAAAATTAAAAACAAGGTATTAGATTGATATTATAGTTTATTCTCTAACTTAGACTTCTGTCAAGATAACATATTGTCTTAGTATAGAGGACAAGTTGAAGAAAGCATTTGTCATCTTGAGTGAAGAAGACTTGGAAGAAAAGAAACACACTTGAGGACAAGACTCTAGGTTCCAGGTTTGATTGATTAAGTTGATAAGACTCAAAGCTGCACATGACAAGTTGATAACTAACTCATTACAAGTAAACGCTATAGTTGAGGTAGCAATCTTTGAAAAATATTATACTTAGTAGCATGTGAGCATATTGAGATGAATGCTTATTGTAAACATTTACCAGAATATAACTAACATATCCTCTAGGAGAAACGTATTGTGTTGGTTCCAGGTTACCATGGAGGAACGTTTGATCACAACACTAGAAGAGTGTTGCTCTAATTTCATATTGTATCTCTTACTTTTGACTCTTGTTTTAGGCATGTCACAAGTAATAGCTCTAGAGGATACACTGTGATGATTGTTCTCACTATTGTCTTATCATTGTAAAGAGTACTACTCATGTCTGATGGTTTTCCCTTGTTGCTCTTATTTCAGGTCACAGGTGATAACCTTGAGGAAGCTATAGTGTCGGTTGCAAAAGACAACATATTAGATAAGACATGAAGTAGACTATGTACATATTCATATATGTACCATAGAAGATGAAGAATAAGCTATTTTTTGAGATACAAAGTATCTCATATGGATATAATTTGTAAGAAGCAAAAGGCTCCAAAGATGACGGAATAGTAAGTAGACTTGATCAAAGGATAATGAAGCCACCTTGATAGGAAGTAGAACTAGTTTGAATTCCGACTCATCTTTTCATATTAAGACTTGGTATTCAACACCAAGTATATCCTGTAGAGATGATGAATTCCTTGTAGAATCATAAGAAATTAAGAATTAGAGTAAGCCCGATCTCAGAAAGGATCATATGAAGAGACATATTCTATAACTAGGAGATAGATGCCACGAGGAGACTAGATCATAGCTTCAAAGACTTCTAGGAGATATGAAATCTCTTGGGAATATTTCCTTGTTTCAGTGACAGAGAAGGAATCTAGTCAGAAAGACCAGGATATGGATTTTTCCATGAGACTAGAAGGGAAGTCATTATTGAATTCCATGATTGATATAATAGATCAATCATGTTGCATATTTACAAAGACTGAATTGTGTCCAGAGGATTCTCCCAGCAAGAGGGAGAAGACTACGACAAGACACTTACTCTAGTAATTGAATAAATAGTTCCAATATTCATGAAGACAACCAAAACAACCATGATTCATATACAATATGAAATGCAGGGGGAGAAATCCCCATATTGAAAATTGGGTGGCAGTTGGTGTAGTGCATTAGTTGGGTCATGGAGACATGACTACAATAACAGATAGAGTTACCTCCATGAAAGAAGAAGAGCTATTTTCAGTATCAATTACTAGGCCACTCTTAGTTTCAGATGAAGTTGTTGCCATAATAGAGTAGAGTAACTACTCTCATAGTTCAACAACTACAATGATTCTATATATGGATGACTTATTCTTGATAGGTGAAGAAAATATCATCACAGATGGTAAGAAGAAGCTCATTGCAGAGTTTGAGATGAAAGACCTAGGACTAATGCACTATTTCTTAGGTCTTGAAGTTTGGCAGAGACCAGAGAAGATATTCCTTAACCAAGAGAAGTATGCAGTTGAAATACTGAAGAGGTTTGATATGTTGTAAATCCATGAACACACCCATGGAAACAAAGTTGAAACTCATGGTTGATACTATGTCAAAATTGGTTGATGCTACACTGTATAGACAAATCATTGGATCGTTGATGTATTTGACAAATACCAGGATAGATATATGTTTTGTTGTGAACACCTTGATTTAGTATTTGGTGGAGCCGAGACGTGTTCACATTGTTGCTGCAAAACGTGTGATGAGATACCTCAAGGGTGCATTGGACTTTGGTCTCAGTTATAATGGAGATCATGACTTTAGACTGATTGGTTATACTGATTCAGATTGGGCAGGAATTGTTTCTGATAGAAAGAGCACTTCAAGATGTTGTTTCAGTCTGGGGTCAGCTATGACTTCATGGCAGAGTGGGAGGCAATCCAATATTTCTCTAAGCACAATAGAAACATAATACATTGTTGTATGTTCTACCAGTTGTGAAGCCATATGGCTTCGAAAGTTGTTGACAGGGCTATTTGATTCGAAGATGGAAGCAATCATGATTCTATGTGATAACCAAAGTTTCATAAAGATGACAGAGAAACCTGTGTTCCATGACAAGTCGAAGCACATATAAATTCGATATCACTACATTTGTGATATGGTGCAAAGGGGAGTTGTTAAGCTCCAATATGTTGGCACAAATGAGTAGGTTGTAGATGTGTTTCCCAAACCTCTGTCTCGTGTAAAGTTTGAGCACTTTCAAGACAATCTTGGTATAGTCTGAAAGGACCTCCCTTGAAAGGGGGAGTGATGTTGATGATACTATGGTATCATGACCAACAACGGGTAGCTCAGTTAAAATTTTATATCCTAGGGGACTGATCATCCCTGGACAGATCCTGAAGGTCCGGTAAGGATGGTCTGTTAGAGTACCTATGCATGTATATGATAGCTTTGGTCAATAGTGGTAGCTCAGTTAGGATTTTTATAATCCTAGGGAATATTATGATTCTTGGGTAGATCCCAAAGGTCCGATAAGGATGGTCTATTAGAGTACCACGTGGTAGCTCCGTTAGGATTTTATATCCCAGGGAATCTTATGATTCATGGGAATATCCTTAGGGATTGTCAGAGTACCGCAAAATGTTGTTGATACACTTGCCTCATTTTGTTGCCCTATGATGATGATGTTGATGATGTTTTTGCTCCAACCTCGTGTTATGATGATGTTGTTGCTCCAGCCTTGTGTTGTGATGATGTTGTTGTTCCAGCCTCGTGTTGTTGATGATGTTGTATCAGCTTCGTGCTGATGATTTTGTTCTAGCCTCATGCTATTGATGATGATGCTACTTCAACCTTATGTTGAAGATGATGAGGCTACTTCAGTTTCATGCTGGAGATGATGATGATGATGATACTTCAACTTCATGCTGAGTATGATGATGATGTTGCTAGTTCAACTTTGTGCTAAATATGTTGATGATTATGTAGTAGTATTGTATTGATTGATGATGTTGTATTATTGTTATACAATTGATGTTGATGCAGAGAATAATGATGATGATTCCATTCCAACTCCATGTTGTGAATGATGATGATGATACTATTCCACCTCCATGTTGTGAACGATGATGTTATTAATGATGAAAACAACTTTCAATGATTTATAGATGTGCCAATCAATGTTACAGATGTTGTTTCCCTCTCTCTCTCCTCATGATGTTGTAGAATACCTTTATTGTTAAGGGGGAGTGTTGAAATGTTGTAATTATTATTAATTTATTATCTTATAGATCAATCCCCTTTTGTGGATTTATCATGTTGGGACTTATGTATGACCAAATCCTCTTTTTTGGATTGGTCAAACCCTAATTAAACGATGCTAATTGAGAAGTCGACCCCTGGGGATAATTAAAGTGGTTTTAGCCACTAATTGAAGAAGTCGTCCCAACTTAGTGAAGAGACACAACCCTAGCGCCTATTGGCTAGTATAAATAAGAGAGGATGATGCTTCATTCTCTCACTCACTCAAGTCACTTATCTAGTGCACAAGTTTTAAGGAAGCTGCAGTTTCCGGAAGAAGAAGAAGAGAGAGAGGTGCATTTCTCAATGTTGGATATTCTCTAGTGTTTGGTTTATTATCTTGGCATTGTATTGGAAATCTATATTAAGGAAGTTTTTGTTGGGTTTTCTTCCCCATGAGGGTTTCCCAGGATAAATGCTATGTACCTTGTGATTGTGTTTCTTTCAGTGATCCTGCTTATGCTATTATTGTCTAAGTAAATTGAAAAGAACTTAATAAAAACTCTAAATTTAACATCCACTACTTGCAATAAGCAAATAGTGGCTTTAGAGGAAAAATATCTCATATGGTGACTCCACATCCATGTCACAACAATCGAATGGGACCAAATCATCACATAACTTTTCAACATCCAACTTCTCAATGACACCATTTATCAAGGTTGGGAATCTAAACTTGTCTTGTGTATTTTCTTAAACCTTAACTAGAAAGCCTTATTATCTTTTGAGTACAAAATCCTAGGAAAATTTCCTTCTTGTAACAACATATTTTTTTAGCTTATAATATTTCATTGTTTCTTAAGATAGAGTGATGCACCTATCTTTGATCACCCTAATCCCCTATGCTCAAATATTTCCATAATTAAAAGTCATATTTCATCATTCCCATTAGCTTCCATCATGTCCAACATTCAACTTGGCTATGTCAATCCTTGGCTAGCAATAAGGTACCATCTCTTAGTCTTGCCTAAAACCCTTCACCCATTGCTATATGGGTATTTAAAGCACCTTCCAAAGTTCAGTGGTCATCTCTCAATAATAGTTGATGCACATATAATTGTGTTTCAAAATTTCACTAACTATTTGTTATTAATCACAAAGACATTTATATATGTCTTTTTGTACACTTCCTGGAAATTGATACTAGATATTGGTTTAGATACTTGTTAGCCAACACCATCTCCACTTGGAAATAAATGTGTGATATCTCCTTTCCTTGTTGGGGGAAGAGAAAGAATCACTTCCAAATATTAATAGAATTTAATTCTTTGAAGGAGGATGAATTAGAAAGTGTAACTACATTCAATGATAGGTTCCTCAAATCTTATCCTAGAATTCTTGAGAATGTAAGGCATTTAGAAGTTGTTCCCATGTTGACTTATGTGGTTTCATATGACCCTTATGCTTCACTATTTCTTAGGAAAAGACATTGTTTATATCTAATATTATTCTTGATGATGCATTAGAGATTCAAGGAAACATTCTTTCTTCTATAATGTTGGCTTAATTCCCCCCCCAGTCCCTTAAAGAAAGTGGACGTGGGAAATAATCCAAGGTTTCATTATATACTCCTAACCTTGTGGATTCTTGTTTACGAGAGAACCTTCTATTGCTATCAACATTTGATGAGGATGAAATAGTAGCATTCATTTTTCCCTCAAATTTTTGAAATCAATTGATAAAGGGATATGTTTCACCCATTAGACATATACAATGGGCCATTGGATCTTGCTGAAATAAGGGTTTTCTTGAATTCTGGGGGTTACATTTAGAAGGAAGATCTTCTTGGGCTAACATATCAACACGAGGAAGAATATGGAAAAATGGATAAGGCATTATTCCACTCACACAAGAGTCTAGTTCTTATCACCTTGTAGGGAGTATCCATCAAATAGAAGGAGTTAATGTTGTCATCTAAAAAGACCCCCCTACCTATTTTTTTTTTCATTTGGGCTTCTTATTGGAAATTCACAAAAGAACCCCTTATTTCCTTCCCATCAAAATCTCTGTCAATTTCCTTATTGTCTAAAGTGCTCAAAACCCAATTTGATAAAATATAGGCAAGACCACTAGCCTCCATGTTCTCCATCTACAACTAGATCCTTCTAAATCAATGGTGAAATCGTCGTTGAAAATCCAAGAAAAAACATTGTCTAAAAGTTGTGGGTGAAGTTAATTTTTTTTAAAGAAGGAGCAAATTGATAACCAAGAATTCTCTTTCCTAAACAGATCAATGGTTGTGGTTCATCCATAGGAGGTTAGGATATAGGAGGCTTGAGATTATAAAGTACACGTGAATGGACAAGAACTTCCCTGCGAAGAATTGATCAACCACTCATATGGTTTCACAATAGTTGGGATATATGACAATGAAAATATCCACCTATGGCCACAAGTAGTGGAGATTACATCTACATAGACAGATCAACAATTCACATCATCTCAAAGTGGTCAAATTGATCTAGGGGCCCAAAAAAGTGAAGGTTGTTGCAAATGACTATGATATTCACTACAAATTTAGATCAATGATGCATGATATTTCATAGCAGGTCATGGAAAAGAGGGGATAAAAAATAAAAGTGTTATGAATGGTCATGGTTTCTCTTTATATAGGAGATATATAGCTCAGGAAGCCCCCATGAAAAGTAGATCAATGGTTGAGATTTCTTTCACCCAAGGAGATCGATTTCTCAAGATATTTTAGGAGAGATCTGGGGATTAGAAAGGAAAGGTCAGGGAGTGCCATGAATGTTGATATGTCACCCATCCGCTAATATTAAAAACCCAAAAATGATTAATGTAGGTTCCCCTTATAGTGTAAAATATTGTGGCACTACGAGATGAGATATACAATGGAGATTCCACCTATTGATCTAGATCAACAACTGAGATTTAATCAATAGATAATTCACCCTTGGGGGGTTCTTTGCACCCAATAAGATCCTGCCATGTGTTCCCCTATGAATATTTTCCCAAGGGGTACCCTCACTAGTTCTATGTAACAAATCACAAGCCGCCACATGGCCTTATCCAAGAAATCAAAAGGGTCTACACTAAGGATATTCACCATAATAAATTGGGATCCACATGACATATTTTCAACAAATCAATACACAAAATCATGGGGTTATGGTTAGGATCCACCATTGGTTTTGAAAATGGGGTCAACGTCAAAATTCATATGGATAGGGGAATATCTTAGGAAACAATCAAAATTTCAAGTTGTTTATTAAAGGTGAAGTATGTCACCACTCTTTTCTCCAGCCTATAAATACGACTAAATGACCAAATGGGTATTCAAATTCATAGTTATCAAGACTCTATTCTATGCATATCTTTCAATTTGGCTATATGATTTGTTGTCTCTTTTTATATACTAAGGTTCTTGTAGGTTTCCAACAAAAGGGCCCATTGTAGTCTACCAAGTTGGTATTTTCGATCCCCAAAAGGGGAAAGTCTCACCTGAGGCACTGCTAAGAATTTTAAAGGTAGAGAGGGAAGTTGCAATATGATTAACTGTTCAATTCTAAGTTAGTATACATTCAAATCAAAACCGTAACTATGATTTCACAACTTTGTATCATTCATAACATAATAAAATATAATCCATTGTAAAAGAGAAATAATTGTAACCATCACAATACACAAAACAAAACAAAAAGATGGGTATTTATTAGGTATCAATCATCACAATCCAATACAAAAACATGGCCACAATAGGGCCAAGGGTTTCTCATAGAACCAAAAACACCCCAATGACACACCTATTATTCAACCAGTTGATCATCTAACCCACTCATTGAATAGACATTGATTAAACTATTTCTCATAATACCTAGGGACTAATTATACAATATATGGTGGTTAATGTTATCTATGTCCAAGCCTAACTTCCTGTTGACCAAACTTTGGTGATACATATTTTCATGCGCTTGGATTCATAAAATCCTTGATATCAAAAGAAGATATTTTTTGAACTTTTATAAGTTCACTCTGTAGCCCTCAGTCTCAGCTTCGTCATGCACTTTTCGAATCAAAAATTTGTTTCCACATGCCTAAGTTATTCAAGATCTGGTCTAAAGGTCCAAAGGAGAGATTATGAAGAATTTTTCTAAGTATCTTGTTCTCCTCTCCATTTTTTAATCATGAAGTACTCTCATCACTTATCTCCCTCACTTTCCATCTCCACACTTAACCATTTTTCTCTGTTCACCACTCTCCTCCATATGCTCCACTAGTCTCTACACTTAGATGTTTTTTGGGACTCTTCCTTCATCTCCTCATCAGGTTGGCGGGTTGGCATACCTTCACCTCCATCCACTTTCACATGTCATAATTCCTTTGCTACACTACACTTAACCATTTTTTCAACTTTACGGGTTCGCGGGTTCAAGCCCTCATCTTCCAAGTTTCATGATCTCCACTTTGCACCCAAAGTTCCGTGATCTACATTTTGGAACATCAGATTTTTCGTGGGTGTCAAGCCCCTAAAGTATTTTATCCCTTATACATACAAGTTTTACCGACCACCTTGGAACACTTATCTTATTTTTGATCATTCATAACCATGGGTTCGCGGGTTAGTGGGTTCATGAAAAAACTCCATGTTCAAAATTGTTCTAATCCGTCCCCGCCATCTTCATGATTTTCCAAATATGCATTAAGTATGGTATAATGATAATAACTGATCATGCAATATCCGAAAAGATCACCATTAATATTGAAGGGCTCGGGGAAATTTCTCATTAAATTGCATTAAAGCACTATATTCCAAAGGTTGTATTATTGTCATCTCTCCGAAAAATTCATTTCAATTTATTATCCAATTGAAAGAATACTCTCATCAACCTATGGAAACAACATCTAGACATCAGTTAAGTGGTGATACTCTAAATATTTTTGGTCATGAAGACCGGAACTTTCAGTGGTCCAGAGAATATTCATATTACTCCTCTCCTCCTACACAGAAAGACATAATATGGGCATCCAGAATTGCTCGTGCAGGATATGTTCCTGAGGTATTTTACTGTAAATATCTTGTTGCATGGTGCATGGAGAAGTATGTGGTGAGATAGAGGATTATACAACTCCAAGGTCATTCTTTGATTTCCCTTTCACCGCAAGTCTTTCACAGGATGTTGAAACTCCTAGACCTAACGCTTACCTTCAAAGGAGAAGGCTGCAAAGATTTCTTGAAGAGGCATAACAATGGCCTTGACCTCTTACCTAAATATTTGGAGAATCCTACGTCTATTCTAGAAGACATAACCATGATTCAGGTCGACTCAGGAAAGCACTGTTACCATTTCTCGCATGATTCGTTATATTTTATATTTTACAGTAAAAGAACAAGCCATTTTTGACTAGGGAAAATTAATTTCTATCGAAATCTTGTCACATTTAGCGTACTACAAAAAGGATAAAAAATTCTTTATGGCATCATATTTGATATTTACTATAGTGTATTGTTGTCAATTCCCAAAATTGACCATAAGTAAGAGGGTGAATTGTGAAATAGATATGGTTACCTTATGGTATCAGGAATTATGGAGACATAACACCCCTTTATATTTTTATGAAGTCTATAATGATTTTGTTTCAGTCTTCAAGAAGTTGTTGTTGGGAGAGAATACTTCAAGGATATCTGAATAGGCTAACAAATTTCTAGAGAAAAGAGGAATGATAGAACAAATGGAGAATCATAGTGTCATAAGGATATTTTGTTCCAAAGAAAATCCATCTTTTCTCCTGTATCATGTATTTGATAAATCTTTCATTACAGAGGTGGCAAGGCAATACAATTTATGGCTGCATTTGTTCCATGAAAAAAGGAAAAAAAAAATCATCCCCTTGCCATGGAAGATTGGAGATTTCATTTTCAGAAACATAAATAAAATTGATGAGTTTACGAATCACTTCAACAATGTAAATCTAAAGTATGCTAAAAAAATAAAGGGGGTTGATCCTCACAAAATCTTTGTGGAACATATGTTTTCAGTAGGATTCAACAACTCGTTCATTCATACTATCTTGAATGAAGAAGAAGATAACACCCAAAGCACTTTTGTACACAATGTTGGTGACTTAGAAACAATACTAAGTATTTGTACACAATGTTGGTGACTTAGAAACAATACTAACGAGTTTTATAAGCAAAAAGGAAAGGGTCTTATGAAAGGAGCACCCAGTCTCTAGTTGTTACTCCCAAAACTACGACATCCTGGAGCAATGATCCAATGAATCACCCAATTAGGAATATTACCAATAGTAGTTCAAGCAATGAAGTAGAGAAGAATCCCCCCCTGGAAAAATCGAGAGCTCACATAAGCTTCCCGTGAGAAAAAAAGAGGAAGAATGTAGTGCAAGAGGAAGAAGACAATTTCATATAAAACAACATCAATAGCTTCTCTCTTGAAGACATGGAGCTTGAGGTAGATATTGAGAAAATGTTTCCCACAATTGATCAGCCATGAAATGTGGCCCAAAAAAATTAATCATTAGAGATCATTGCAAACGATACCTTCAGTGAACAAGAGTCATTTACTTTCCAAAGTGTTTTTGATAAGGAATCTAAAAAATTGATTGTAGAAAGAGGTAATTAGAAAAATAAGAAGGGAAAATCTCACTCAGAGGTTGACCTGAAAGATATGAAACCATCCCAAATATATAAAATGCACAGAGCAATCGAGGATGCTCTTGATGATTCTATTGGTGGTATGGAAATAGAAAATACTAAGTTAAAAGAAAGGATCAGAGAGTTGAAAAATGATTTAATGCCTCTTCCAATCCTTGCAAGTCCTTTGTCAATGGTCAAACTAACCACACCTGCCATTAAATTGAAAGGATCTTCAAGTCTACTCATAGTGGTCTGGAGTTATGTAGAAAAGAATATTAAGAAGAGAATGTCACTAATAACAGAGGCATGCAAGGTTTCCAAAAATATTGTTTCTTTTGGCTCAAGGGCACATGCCTTCCATGAATATCTGCAAGCTGATCTAAATAACGAAGAAGGTTTTTACACTGATGTTGTATTACCATTTGGAATCAAAGTCTCTAACATGATGGAACTAAGAATAAGAGAGGAGGTTCTACCTTCCCCAAGTCGAATAAAACAACTAAATGCTTACTGGAAGGAAAAGATTAAAAATTTGAATACCATTGTTCAAGCATGCAACGAAGACATATTGAAAAGAGAAGAATTGTTCAAGAGACTCGCAGAGATAGACCTAGAAGGAGGTACTAACAAATTACAAGAACCTAAATTAATTCTTAACTCAATGTTCCTAACAAAGCAACAATTTGATGAACAAGTTGAGATATTTAAAGGGTTATCAATTGATAAATTTTATGACATACTCGAATATAATGAAGATGAAACATAAAATTGGCTAGTTGATTATTCCGTGAAAAATCAAGATATTGAGGAAGCAATACATGGTACTTCTCTTGACTTAAGAGACTTGGAAGGTGAGTTATTCAACATTAAAATTTGACGTGAAATAAACGTTGCACCAATGAAAAGTTGTATTGAAGATTGGTTGAGCAAGGCAATTGAAAAATTAACTAAAGAAGGGCAAAAAACAGTTGAGACAGTTCCTGTAACCATCAATGAAGACAATAAAAATATAACACCAAGAAATATAAGATACAAGAGACCATGATAGTAAGTTCATGTTGATCACATTTTTCTTTGTTTATCATTTTTTCATCCAATTACTCCTCTTCTTTGACTAAAAAGGTTTAACCGAAATTTGATAACTTCTCCATGTCTTCTTTCCAGGTTTTGTTACTCTGCATCGCCCATCATTCTCCTTCTACAAATTACTTCTTTTTCATATTTTATTTATGGTCCATGGGAGCCCCAATCCTAGTCCTAAGGACAAACACGTTTAAATTTCAAGGCTTTGTCACTGACTATATATTTTTCAGAAATCCCAAGAGAACTATTTCAGGATCAGTTTTGACCGTACTTTGTAACTCTGTGTTTTGAGTATAAAGTATTTGAGATTGATCTATCATTATCTTTATTTGAGGTCCCCATGTTTTTACTCTATTAAAGTTCTCTTATGCATCCAAAACATCTTCTTTTATTTTATGTGATAAAAAATATTTAGTTTAACTATGATGGATGTGATGAAACTTTATCTATATCTTTAAAATGTATGGAGTGTGCGGTTCTTGGTCATTTCTTAGGAACTCTCTTTACAAAAAAAAATAAAAAAAATCTTCCTTCTTGATTTTTTTTTCTTGCAATCTTTATAATTCTTTGATTATCATGACGGACTTCTGCAAATTCCCATATTCTAAAAATCTAGAATCCCAAGAAAATCTTAAAATAAAGAGGAGTACCGCCTCTATAAAAACACAGGGGGATTTCTATCCCCGTGAGGTTGTTGTTTCGGTCTAATAGATTCAAGCATCAACATTTTTGGCGACCATACTGGGGATGATTTATTTTCAATATATTTGAGGAACCATAAATCTCCACGCCTCAAAGTTTTGAGAAGAAGATTCAATAAAAATGTTGCTTATTTTAAGCATGACTCACCTTTTTTGTAATTTCAAAAAGAAATGAGAAGCACCAAAGATTCGAGAGATTGAAATCCCTAGAAAATCCATTGAAAAAATTCAAAATAAAGGGTTTCATTCATGTCATAATGCTTCTTTATATTCTTCATCAAGCCCATCAATGGCTTTACAAGACTCGACAAAAGGGAGAAATATTCAAAGAAGGAGGCAATTTCATAACACCCCTCTAAATCTACTAGAAATAGACTTTCAAATGCCCAATATTCCTATTGAATTTTTTCTACATTCTTTGGGCATGCTTCAGAAGATGTAGAGCAACACTTGATTAATTTTAAAGGTACATGTTATGATTTCAACCTCATCAAAGACAATGTTACATGTAGATTATTCCTACAAAATCTACGAGAGGATGCTCTTGAATGGTATAATTCATTAATGCCTAACTCCATTACTAGCTGGGATGTGTTAGAAGATTCATATGCATAAAATTTCATCCCAAAGGTGAATTCATATGTTTTTTTTGATGTTTTAAATGTTTTTTCCCACCCACCCTCTCCCACATGGACACAAAAAGATGAATTGAATGATTCAAAAGAATGATATCATGAAACACTGCAAGACTTTTCTGAATCAAATTGTGTTGTTGAGAATGAAGTAAAGAATTCTAAAGACCAAGAAAAGGATATCAACATCTCATATACTCCATATGAAGAAGAAATTAAAGAGTCCCCACCAAATAATGCAATAATAATTCAGCCAAAATAAAGAAGAATTGGTGGAAGAAAAAAATTTTGAGAACAAAGAAGATAACCATTGCATAGAAGAATAACATTGCCAATGAAACAATAATCTTGAATGTGGAAAAAGAAGAAAATTTTAGTCTCCTATATACTCCATATGAAGACATTTCGAACAAAAAATTTGAAAATGAAATTGAGGAGCCTCCACCAAATACACAAGAAGATTCCAACCTTGTGATAGATGATGAAACATCACAAGAGAACTTGCAGCAAGAAGAATTGATGGAAGAAATGAATCTTGAGAAGAATGATGAGAAATATCACCTTTACAAGAAAGAAGAGTCTTTTAAAGATATTTTTGATGAATCAAGAACCTTGGAAGTGGTTGGAAATAAGGAAAATGATGAATGTATTCTTATGTTGAAAACTCCTCAGCCAATCAAATACAATAGTATTCTTGAGCAACCAATAATTAATTTTATTGAATTATGGTTCTATAGAATTCTTGGCCAAAGAACACAATAAAATCTTCACCATACTTGGTATAATTTTTCTCTAGTACATATTGAGAGTGCCCCTGACTCATTGGTACAAGTCCCAACATATCTCATAATTTTGGAGTTCATTCCAAAAATCAGATCATTGCTTCAATGGCTCCATTGGAAATCTACCTACACCTAAGGTGCCCCTTTCTTTAAAGTAAGTTAGGGTAGGTAGATCATGTATGAACATATTTTGTTTCTTCAGTTCAATTTTGCATAATAAGGCAATATTTATATTGAAGTTTGAATATAACTCCATGAAAGAAGAAGAATTACAAGAGTTCAATTTGAATATCACTCCATAGACTGATCGCTAGTGCCAAGCCCCTAACGTATTTTATCCCTCCTACATAAAAGTCCGATCAACCGCCTTGGAACACTTAGATTATTTTTGATCATTCATAACCGCGGGTTGGCGGGTTCCCGGGTTGGCAGGTTCATGAAAAAACTCCATGTTTAAAATTGTTCTAGTCCATTCCCGCCATCTTCATGATTTTCCCAATATGCATTAAGTATGGTTTAATGCTAATAACTAATCATGCAGGCTATGCAAAGATCGTCATTAATAGCGAAGGGCTCGAGGATATTTCTCATTAAATTGCATTAAAGCACTATTTTCCAAAGGTTATATTATTGTCATCTCTCTAAAAAATTCATTTCAAGTTATTATCCAGTTGAATGAATACTCTTGTCAGCCTATGGCAACAACAACTAGACAACAGTTCTGTGGTGACACTCTAAATATTTTTGGTCGTGAAGACCAAAACTTTCAGTGGTCTAGAGCATATTCATATTAATCCTCTCCTCCTATAGAGAAAGACATAATATGGGCATCCGGAATTGCTCGCGCAAGATGTGTTCTTGAGGTCTTTGACTGTAAAGAGCTTGTTGCATGGTGCGTGGAGAAGTATGTGATGAGCCAGAGGATTATACAACTCTAAGGTCATTGTCTGGTTTCTCTTTCACCACAAGTCTTTCACAGGATGTTGAAACTCCCAGAGCCGATGCTTACCTTCAAAGGAGAAGACTGTAGAGATTTCTTGAAGAGACATAACAATGGCCTTGACCTCTTGCCTAAATATTTGGAGAATCCTGCATCTATTCTAGAGGACATAACCAGGATTCACGTCGACTCTTTTAAAAACCCCTTTCAGGAAATCACTTGGTTGTTTACCAGGTTGACAGGTCAGGAAAACACTACTACCATTTCTCACATGATTCTTTATATTTTATATTTTACAGTAAAATAACAAGCCATCTTTGACTAGGGAAAATTGATTTCTATCGAAATTTCGTCACAGTTAACGCACTAAAAAAAGGATAAAAAATAATTTATGGCATCATATTTGATAATCAGTATAGGTATTGTTGTCAATTCCCAAAATTGACCATAAGTAATAGGGTGCATTGTGAAATAGATCCGGTTACCTTTTGGTATCAGGCATTATGGAGACATAGGAGCCCTTTATATTTTTATGAATTCTATAATGATTTTGTTTCAGTCTTCAAGAGGTTGTTGTTGGGAGAGAATAATTCAAGGATATTTGACCAAGCTAACAAATTTATAGAGAAAAGAGGAACGATAAAACTCATGGAGAATTACAGTGTCATAAGGATATTTTGTTCCAAATATCATGTATCTGATAAATCATTCATTACAGAGGTGGAAAGGCAATACAATTTCTAGCTGCATTTTTTCCACAAAAATAGGAAAAATCAATTCATCCCCTTGCCATGGAAGATTGGATATTTCATTTTCAAAAACATAAATAAGAGTGACGAGTTTGTGAATCACTTCAACAATGTAAATCTAAAGTATGCTGAAAAAATAAAGGGGTTTGATCCTAACAAAATATTTTTGGAACATATGCTATCAGTAGGATTCGACAAATTTTTCATTCATATTATCTTGAATGAAGTAGAAGATAAATCCCAAAGCGCTCCTATACACAATGTTGGTGACTTAGAAACAATACTCAGTACTAATGGAGTTTTATAAGCAAAAAGAAAAGGGTCCCAGTGAAAGGAGCGCATAGTCTCCAATTGTTACTCCCAAAAATACCACATAGAGAGCAATGCTCCAACATCTCACCCAATTAGGAATATTACCAACAATAGTTCAAGCGGCAGAGGAGAGAAGAATACCCCCCCTGGAAAAATAGAGAGCTCACATAAGCTCCCTGTGAGAAAAAAGAGGAAGAATGTAGTGCAAGAGGAAGAATACAATTTCATAGAAAACGACATCAATATATTCTCTCTTGAAGACATGGAGCTAGAGGTAGATATTGAAAAAATGTTTCCCACAATTGACCAGCTGAGAAATGTGGCCCAACAAAATTCATCATTAGATATTGTTGCAAAAGAGACCTTCAGTGAAGAAGAGTCATTTACTTTCCAAAGTGTTGTTTTTGATAAGGAATCTATATATATTTACTAACTAAACATAATCCACTATATATTAAATTACAATCGGCTTATGCTACAAAACATATATCTTCCACTTGCTACGTAGCTATCTCTAAGTTCCATTTGGTGTGGCTAAAACTATCAATGTGGTATATTGTCTTTCCTTTCACTTCCTTGCATAGCAATTCCAAAAATGAAGCGGTGAAAAATCCCTATCCACACATGTTGATTTCCATTAAGTCATCCTTTCTACTCTACTACCTTTTCTTATTCTAATTTCCCTTCAAAAAAAGGGGCCAACTCTAGAGCCAAATCCAAGTCTCTTACCTAAAACTCTTTGAACATATTCAACTAATTATTCCATTTGACCAAGACTATGGAGGCTCCAACAAAAAAACCTTTGGCCTTCTCACTATTTGGTTTGATAGGTTACATTTGCACAAATATTTTACATCATGTGTAGACAAAGGACTCTAACTATTGTAGCTCTAAATATGATTTCTAGGTGGCTACGAAAAATTCTCTGAGAGCACTCTTAGCCACCATGGTCACATCATATAATTTTTATAAATTGTCATTGACTACCTAAATATACTTAAACTTCTCCATATACTTGAGGGGGTTCGTGAGAAAATTTTCCTCATCATCCATCTATTGTATTTTCTCCCTCAAGTGCTCGATAGGTCTATTATGCCATTGTAAAATATCCATCCAATATTGAATTATAATGTAAATTAGTTGGATTTCATAAGTAGCATTGTGCAATTGATCATGTACAATCTATGCTTTTACATCAAAAGGAGTTACCCTTTCCATAAGTTCTCGTAGCCACTAATTTTCAGGAGAACACTCATTGTTGAATGTAACCTGCAATTAAAGTATCCATTATCTCAATTGTTACCAAGATGCACAAAAAATGTCCAAACTATCCATGGGTGGGTAATTAGGAACAAAATCTATTAGGTATGAATTCATTTCCTTTAATTTGGGCCACATACTCTACAAATAGACTTAGACCATCTCTAACTCACTTTCAACCTATTATCTCACTTGTAGTTGGAGGTCTCTATCTGAAGTGACTTCTATAAGTTATATTCTCAATTTATAGTTAACTTGTTGAAGTTCATCATGGCTCTACTCAATGCGCATAAATTTGTGTACATCCTCATTGCTGGACAAACAAGCCATTTGCAATAGATCAATTCTCGGTTAATAGTGTAAATTAGTGGCATGTTCAAACTATCAAGTTCTAGATCTTTGAGGAGTGCACCAATTCAAGGTTAACTCAATAGTAATTGATTTCTCATACCATGATGGTATATTGCTTCTTAATATGGAAGCAATTGCAATCGTTTGGACTACTAAAGAAATCTATCCTATGTAGCCATTGTGTAATATTAACGTGCTCTTGACAAATCCACAACATGGATTGAAATTAAGGTAGTATCATAAGCCGACTTTTGACGTTGCTCCACAACTAACAATTGTTCAAGTGGAGAGTGTGACATAAGAATGGTTGCAGAGGTAGCCTCTTTTGAAGGGGTTCCTATCTCCTTTTCTTTAACCTAGGATTCCTCAATCTAAATATCTTCTAACAATGTTTCCTCAAGCAAATAATGATTTAAAACTAGAGACTAGCATTCTAGATCCTCATCCCCGCTCAAACTTGCTATCCCATCACATTCTTGTAACCATTCAATACAATTAGATGAATTCTATTGCAAATATGTCTTTGTTTCCCCCACCTACATTGCCAAATAGTTGTGTCTATTGTTTAGGGAGTGGCATGGTAGTTGTATGTTTCACTTCATGCTTAATTGGAACACCAAGAACATATATACTATGATCATGGGGTTGATCTTCAATATGAACCATGGGAATTTCCACAACTTTCATGCTTTCATAATCTTCAAAAGAGTTCAAATTTTCTTCAACCAAGGCAAACCCTTTATTTTCTACAAAATCAACAATCTCAATGTACAAAGTCTCACCTTGTCAATTCATGCAATTGAGAAGATCGTTAAACAATGGAACTAACTAGAGTAGGAGGTGCAAGAATATGACTTAATCATTCAAAAATGAGAGGCCGTAGGGGAACCGATAGAACTTCCTTGCTAATGACCATTACCATCCTTTGTTCATTCAAAGGGATATCACATTGCAAAAATCTTGTGACTATGCCCAAACACTACTTAAGATAACAACCTAAGAAGGTAGCAACATCGGGAATTTGAATTCTCAATGCTATTGGTAAGAGTGGTTTTTTAGTCTCTTGTATTTAAAATGACCCTCTGATCCAGATTTTATGAGCATAACAAAATTCATACAAATTATTAAAAGATGCTTAACACAAAATAAAAGATATATAGTAAAGCTTGTTGTTTATTCAAAGGAAATAAGATGAAACTATAAAATGCAGCAGAAAACAAGATCGCTGGAATGGTGGTGGCTTATCTCTGAGAAGAGATGTGATGGTTGCACTCATTCGCAAGAAGATGGTTAAAATGAGGCTCTAAAGGCCTTTTACAATAAAACAGGAATGTCAAAAACCCTAGACATCCAAAAACCTAACCCTAGGAGATGAAGTGCCAAAAGTCATGTGGGCCTCGTTTGGGTAAGTTAGTACATCAACTTCTCGGGGTTGTAACTTTTTCATATGATATTCATTTTAGGCACACGATAGCCCGTTGGAAATTTCTAATCAAGAAGAGCAATTTTCAACTTGCCCAGGTCAGTGCCCTTACTAGTCACTTGGGCCTCAAATCCCCAAAAAATGTCATTTAGGGCCTCAAAACGACCCATGAAGTTTGGAACCCGAAAAATTGCCAAGGTGGAAAACTATTTTTTTGAGCCAGTGGTATAGGTGGGTGGCCACCGATATCCACCTAGATCAATCCTACCTCCTTAGGAAGAAATGGTCTCCATTGCATTGAATTCCTCCGTCATATGAGGAAATGTTTGCTAAATTTGGCCCCGGGTGAGCCAGTTGCCTTGATGCAGGAGCTGCCCTGCTTTGACCACTCGATAAAGATAGATCCTTTGTTGTCGAGCGACCTTGATCTATGTGTCCACAATTTGATCATTGGATGCCTGTTGCATGTATTCAGGGTTGATCTCTGTTGGTTTCAACTGCTCTACTATCTCTGAGGTGTCCAATAATTGTGGGAAATATGGTTGAAGGAGAGCCACATTGAATACTGGATGCAGAACAAGGAAGGGGAGAATGTTGAGCTCAAAAACATTGTCACCCACAACCTTAGTGATGGTATACGACCCATAAGAGAGTGGGCGATGCTTTCGATGGGGCTCTGTAAGGCGTTCTTTCTGCAAATGCAACCAAACTTTGTCGCCCACCTAAAACTTTTGTGGCACCCGATGTTGATCATGACACTATTTGTACTTGACATTATACTTATGTAGAATATCCTGAACCTATTGGCGGATGTGTTGGATCCGTTCAATAAACCGAGTGGCTTTGTCAGATTCTGGTGGAGCAGGGGATGAGTCGGTCAAGGTGGTCGCCAGGGGTAGTGCAACATCCATGGGGCGCAATGGTTGGAATCCCAACCCCATCTGAAAGGGGTTGTGACCAATTGAGCTATATAGGGCTCGGTTGTAGCTATGTTGGACATAGGGATGACTCTCATCCCATGTATAGGGGTGATTTGAATTGTACATGCATAGGATATGTACGACCATCTGATTGACGACCTCAGTTTGGTCATCTGTCGGGGGGTGGAAGGAAGTGTATTTGGTGAGCTTGGTATCCAATAGTGACTAGAGGATTGACTAGAATGAGCTAAGGAAATGACTGTCACGGTCTGAGATAATGGTTTGTGGGATCCCAAAATGTACCCATACTCGTTCAAAGAAGATCTTGGCATTGTCTTTTGCTGTGATGTTCTTCTTGCAGGCGGCTAGAATTTCCATATTGGAAAAACAATCAACAACCACAAAAACACAGTCAATTCCCCTCGTAGTGGATGCGAGGCTCGACATGTAGTCCATTGATATGGATTTCCATGACCTATTAGAAGTAGGCAGAGGGGTGTACATGCCCTGTTTCTTAGTGATCGGTTTGGCAATAGTGCAGGCGGTGCAGGACCTGATATACTTGCTGACATCCTGTCAAAGTTTCAACCAGTAGAAATGTTTTTGCAGCACTACCACTGTCTTTTCAACGCCAAAGTGTCCTGGCACCCGACTATAGTGAGCTTCCCAAATCAACTTCACTTGCTTGCTTGATGGAATGCATAGATGGTTGAGATGGCACAATATCCTGTCCTAAATATGGAAATTAGCGACCACTGAGTTGGCGCCCAACATTTGGTAGGTGGTGGAGAAGTCAGGTTTTGTCTTATAGAGGTGGGGCCATCCAGAGGTCTCATGACACAAGAGTCTAGCACCATGGTGAGTGCCATGACTGGAGGTCGGATGATGCAGTTAGAAACTCGGTTGGTACTTTCTGTTTTATACTTGATGTTGAGGTGGAACTGTTGTAAGTATGTGGACCACTTATGATGGCGGTCATTCTGCAATTTTCCTTGGGTCTGCATGAACTGTAGTGGATTTTGATCAGTGTGGATGACTGTCTCCTTCCCAAGAATGTAATGTCTCCACTGGTGGCAGGATTGCACAATGGAGTACATTTCTTTGTCGTAAGTAAGGTACTTATGGACAACATCTGATAATGTCTCACTATGATATGCCACAGGGTGGTCGTGTTGAGTGAGAACGATGCCCACAACATAGTCTGAAGCATCTATCTTGATCTCAAAGGGATGTTGTAGGTCCGATAATGAAAGTACTGGGGATGAGCACAAACACTTCTTCAATTCATCGAATTATTTTTTTGGGAAAGGCCCCACACAAATGTTTCCTTACCGCCACCCATGGTTACTTGGCTGAGGGCCCATGCGATATGAGAGAATCCCAACATGAATCTGCGATAGAAATTGGTGAGGCCTAAGAAGCTCTGAAGTTCAGTGAGTGTGGTTGGGGCTGGACAGTCACAAATGACCTGGATCTTGGCTAGATCCACATGCACACCATGTTGATCAACGATGTAACCTAAGAATGGACTCTGTCCATGCCAAAGGATAATTTTTCTAAGTTTGCATATAGTTTTTGCTGCCGTAGGGTGTGTAAAATATACTGAATATGTTGCAATTGTTCCACCCAAGTCTTGTTGTATATGAGGATGTCATCCAGATACACCACTACAAAAGTATCGGTTAAAGGTCATAAGATATCATCCATCATCCTCATAAAAGTTGTTGGAGCATTTGTCAAACCAAAGGGCATGACCAACCATTCAAAAAGACCTTCTTTTGACTTGAAGGCAGTCTTCCATACATCTGTATGTTCTATTGGGACCTGGTGGTAGCCAGACTTCAGATCAATCTTACTGAAGTATTTGGCCCCCGTGAGCTGATCAAGGAGGTCGTCGATTTGGGGAATCGGGTACCGGCTTCAGATTGTGATTTTATTCAAAGCCCGATAATCAATGTAGAGACGCCAGGTCCCATATTTCTTTTGCACCATCACGATTAGGCTCCCATAAGGCGATGAGATAGGACATATGTGCCCCTTATGGAGAATTTCTTGGATCTACCTCTTGATCTCCTCGTTTTCTAAGAAAGAGTGGTGGTAGACTGGCCCATTGGGTAGCGATGCACCTGGGGTCAGATCGATGGGATTCTTGACTTGGCAGTGCAGAGGTACCCCTATAGGAGAGGATAATATATCTGAGTATTCCTCCATGTTCCTATCCACTTGCTTCTTTTGTGTGGAGAGATAAACTATGGAGGCCCTGGATGTGGCTACGATCTTTCTCTCACTCTGAGAGAAAATCACAAAGAAGACAAATTTCTCGGTCTGATAGATGACCTTCCTACATTGCCTGGTAGATATCAAGGAAATAACACTAGGAGGGACTGCCTCGGGTATCCTATACAATTTCCTGTTCAAAATAATAATAACACTACGAGGGCTATACTCATATACAATGTGACATTTCCATAAATAAGGTTGGCCCAAAAAAAATTATAAACATCGAGAGGAGAAACATCACACAATACCTGATCTTTGAAGGACTTGATGTCGTATGACAGTCGACACTATTGGATGACGTGGAGATCGCTTCCTTGGTAGAGCCATCTAATGGTGTAGGGTTGTGGGTGTGGTATTGTCGGTAGGGCCAACCGCTTGATGACCTATGCTAATATGAGGTTCTTCTGGCTACCGCTATCAACGATGAAGTGCAAGAGGGTTCCTTTTACCCACATATGTGAATGGAAGAGGCACTCTCCTTCTTTTGGCTTGTCTGGTTCACTAGGCTAGATCTTGGTGGTAGAAACGGTGGCACTGGGTTCCGTGTCAATGATCCTTCTTCAACTTTCTTTTTCTGACTCAGAGTCAGAAACCACATCTGATTCAGAGGCTTTCACTTCGGCCACCACCGAATGCTTTGAGCGGAAGTCAACAATGTTATGCCAAGGGCTCTTATGGAAGTCACACTACTTCCTAATATCTTTCTTTGTCTTTCTAGTGTCCTTCTTTTCTTGCAGCTTGGATTGGTTTTCCTGATACTATCCATATTTGCTCTATCCTTTTTTCTATGGGTTGGGGCCACCCTTTCCTATCTTTTTTTGTGAGGGGTTCCCAGGGCCAAATTGATGTGTCTTTTGTTTGAGCTTTTACTCGATTTTGATGGCATATCGATAGGTTGGGCCCAAGGACAAGATGTCCATAAATTCCATTTCAGTATGGATGTATCTATACAGAGCACCATAATACTTGAGCACCAGATGTCTCTTTGAATATTTGATACCCAGCTTGGTGCGCAAGGTATGGAAGATATTTGTGAACTCTGGCACTGCTTGGTCTCTTTCTTGCTGTAGTGTGGTCCATTTGGTATACAAGTCGTCATAAATTTCGACAAGGTAGTATTGCTCCTTAATAGAATCCCTGAAGGATTCCCAAGTGGCCATCACTGTAAATAATGAGGGTTCCTCTATTTCCTTTTGCTCACAGAAAGTTTCCCACCAATCTTTGACATGGGGAACGACTTTGAGGAGCGCAAAAGTAATATTTTCTCTATTCGAAAAGTTATGGATGAAAAAATAACCTTCTAGTAAATTCAACCACTTGTCTACAACATCTGTGTTTATCTGAACTTCAAATATAGGAATATCAAAGTTGATTTGCACCTTGAAGGGGTCAATGCCTCCGCTCGAGGAAGATGCGTCACCTATTGGTAGCCGCCGAAGGATTTACATGAAACTATCCATCATATAATTCCTCTATTGCATGAGGGATTCCTCAAGCAACATTTTGAAAGTATATCCTATCCCATCATCTTTGTTTTCTCCTGCCATGAGAGGTCACTTGGGCATGCGAGAGATTTTTTCCTCAAGAGAAACAAGCTCGAGATCGAATTCTTTGTACCCTGACCTCATTAGGGACATGCATTAAGACGATAAGGAGTAGACTGCTTTGATACCACTGATATGTATTTTATGAGCATAAAGAAATGCATACAGATTATTAAAATATGCTTAACACAAAATAACAAAGATACAATAAAATTGGTTTTCTATTCAATAAGGAAATAAGCTGAAACTGTAAAATGCAGCAGAAAACAAGCTTGTTGGAATTGTGGCGGATTATCTCTGAGAATAGATGTGACGACTGTGCTCATTCGCAAGAACATGGTTACAATGATGCTCTGAATACCTTTTACAATAAAAATGAATGTCAAAAACCCTAGACACCAAAATCCTAACCCTAGGAGATGAAGTGCCAAAAGTCATGTGGGCCCCATTTAGGTAAGTTAGTACATCAACTTCCCGAGTTTGTAACATTTGCATACGATTTCCCTTTTAGGAGCACGATAGCCCATTGGAAAGGTCTAGCCGAGAATAATTTTTTTTGAATGACCAACAGATAGTGCATGATACTTGAGCACAAGATGTCGCTCTGAATCTTTGATACCCAGCTTGGTGCACAAGGTATGGAATATATTTGTGAACTTTGGCACTGCTTAGTCTCTTTCTTGTCGCAATGTGGTCTATTTGGTATACAAGTGGTCATAACTTCCGACAGGGTAGTATTGTTCCTTAATAGCATCCCTGAAGGATTTCCAGGTGGTCATGACTGTAAATAATGAGGGTTCATCTGTTTCCTTTTGCTCACAGAAAGTCTCCCACCAATCTTTGACATGGGGAACGACTTTAAGGAGCAAAAAAATAATCTTTTCTCTATTCAAAAGGTTATGGACAAAAAAATACCCTTCTAGTAGATTAAAACACTTGTCTACAACATCTGTGTCTATCTAACCTTGAAATATAGGAATATCGAAGTTGATTTGTACCTTGAAGGGGGCAACGCCTCCGCTCGAGGAAGGTGTGTCTCATGTTGCTAGCCACTGAAGGATTTGTGTGAAACTATCCATCATCTCGTTCCTCTCTTGCATAAGGGATTCCTCAAGAAATTTTTTGAAAGGATATCCTATCCCATCATCTTTCTTTTCTCCTACCATGAGAGGTCGCTTGGGCATGCGAGAGATTTTGTCCTCAAGAAAAATAAGCTCGAGACCCAATTCTTTGTACCCTGACCTCATTGGGGAAATGCATTAAGATGACAAGGAGAATACCACTTTGATACCACTGATTTGGATTTTATGAGCAGAATGAAATGCATACAAATTATTAAAATATGCTTAACAAAAAATAATAGAGATACAATAAAACTGGTTTTCTATTCAATAAGGAAATAAGCTGAAACTATAAAATGCAGCAAAAAACAAGATTGTTGGAATGGTGGTGGCTTATCTCTGAGAAGAGATGTGACAACAGAGCTCATTCTCAGGAAGATGGTGAAAATGAGGCTCTGAAGACATTTTAAAATAAACAGGAATGTAAAAAACCCTAGACATCCAAAGACCTAACCCTAGGAGATTAAGCGCCAAAATTCAAGTGGGCCCCGTTTAGGTAAGTTAGTACAATGACTTCCTGGGGTTGTAACGTTTGCATATGATCTCTGTTTTAGGCACACGATAGCCCGTTGGAAAGGTCTAACCAAGAAGAACAATTTTCGATTGGCCACTAGATAACGCACGATAGCACACGATACTTGAGAACCAGATGTTGCTCTGAATCTTTGATACCGAGCTTGGTGCGCAAGGTATGGAAGATATTTGTGAACTCTAGCATTGCTTGGTCTCTTTCTTGCTGTAGTGTGATCCATTTGGTATACAAGTCATCATAACTTCCAACAAGGTAGTATTGTTCCTTAATACCATCCCTGAAGGATTCCCAGGTGGCCATGACTATAAATAATGAGGGTTACTCTGTTTCCTTTTTCTCACAGAAAGTTTCCCACCAATATTTGACATAGGGAACGGCTTTGAGGAGCACAAAAGTAATATTTTATCTGTTTGAAAAGTTATGGATAGAAAAATACACTTCTAGTAGATTCAACCACTTTTCTACAACATCTGCATGTATCTGACTTTCAAATATAGGAATATGGAAGTTGATTTGTACCTTGAAGAGGGTGACGCCTCCGCTCGAGGAAGATGCATCACTTGTTTGTAGCCTCCGAATAATTTGTGTGAAACTATCCATCATCTCGTTCCTATGTTGCATGAGGGCTTCCTCAAGCAACATTTTGAAAGGATCTTCTGTCCCATTATCTTTCTTTTCCCTTTCCAAGAGAGGTCGCTTGGACGTGTGAGAGATTTTGTACTCAAGAGAAACAATCTCGAGACCCAATTCTATGTACCCTAACCTCAGGGGGGACATGCATTAAGATGACAAGGAGCAGACTGCTCTGATACCACTGATCCAGATTTTATGAAAAAAATGAAATGCATACAGATTATTAAAATATGCTAAACACAAAATAACAGAGATACAATAAAACTGGTTTTCTATTCAATAAGGAAATAAGCTGAAACTGTAAAATGCAGTAGAAAACAAGCTTGTTGGAATGGTGGCGGCTTATCTCTGAGAAGATATGCGACGACTACGCTCATTCGCAAGAACATGATTACAATGAGTCTATGAAGGCCTTTTACAATAAACAGGAATGTAAAAAAACCTAGACATCCAAAAACCTAATCCTAGGAGATGAAGTGCCAAAACGCATGTGGGCCCTGTTATCACTCCAAGAAACCCTCTGTGGTTGTAGGCCAAAGGTGCTTGGTAACTTCAAGTAAAAATGTTTTTTGTGTTTTGTGTAGATTGATCAGTGGGATAACTCAATTCAAACATGGTATTCAGACAGTCAAGATGATAAA
>ML782499.1:343884-359874 GCA_009831015.1 Picea engelmannii
TGGGCACTTTCCACAGCGCACAATGAACCTTTGAAAACAAGTTAGCTGTGGAAAGTAAAAAATGACAATTTTGAAAAAAGAAGACTTTACAATCCAAATTATTTTTAAGTCAAACCAAAATCTAAAATTTTGCAGCTAACAGAGTCAACAATGAATTGAGGAAACTATGAATAGCCATGCTATCCACCGTAAAACATGGTTACAATGAGTCTATGAAGGCCTTTTACAATAAACAAGAATGTAAAAAAACCTAGACATCGAAAAACCTAATCCTAGGAGATGAAGTGCCAAAACGCATGTGGGCCCCATTTGGATAAGTTAGTACATCAACTTCCCTGGTTCGTAACTTTTGCATACAATCTCCATTTTAGGTGCACGATAGCCCATTGGAAAGGTATAAACAAGAAGAACAATTTTCGACTGGCCACCATATAGCATGATAGCGCATGAGACTTGAGCACCAGATATCACTTTGAATCTATGATACCTAGCTTGGTGCGCAAGGTATGGAAGATATTTGTTAACTCTGACACTGCTTGGTCTCCTTCTTGTTGCAGTGTGGTCCATTTGGTATACAAGTCATCATAACTTCCGATAGGGTCACATTGTTCCTTAATAACATCCCTGAAGGATTCCAAAGTGGTTGTGACTGTAAATAATGAGGGTTCCTCTGTTTCCTTTTGCTCATAGAAATTTTTCCACCAATCTTTGATATGGGGAATGACTTTGAGGAGTGAAAAAGTAATATTTTCTCTATTCAAAATGTTATGGATAGAAAAATACCCTTCTTGTAGATTCAACCACTTGTCTCTAGCATCTGTTTCAATCTGACCTTCAAATATAGGAACATCAAAGTTGATTTGTACCTTGAAGGCGTGGGCATCTCTGCTTGAGGAAGATGCGTCGCCTGTTGATAGTCGCTGAAGGATTTGCACAAAACTAGCCATCATCTCGTTCCCTTGTTGCATGAGGGATTCCTCAAGCAACATTTTGAAAGGATATCCTATCCCATCATCTTTCTCTTCTCCTTCCATGAGAGGTCGCTTGGGGGTGCGAGAGATTTTGTCCTCAAGAGAAACAAGATCGAGACCGAATTCTTGGTACCCTGACCTCATTGGTGACATGCATTAAGATGACAAGGAGCAGACCACTCTGATACCAATGATCCATATTTTATATAGATTATTAAAATATGCTTAATGCAAAATAAAAGAGATACAATAAAATTGGTTTTCTATTCAAAAGGGAAATAAGTTTAAACTGTAAAATGCAGCAGAAAACATGCTTTCTAGAATGGTGGCAGATTATCTCTAAGAAGAAATGTGACAACTATGCTTATTCACAAGAAGACAGTTATAATGAGGCTCTGAAGGCCTTTTACAATAAATAGAAATGTCAAAAACCCTAGACATCCAAAAACGTAATCTTAGGAGATGAAGCGCCAAAAGTCATGTGGGCCCCGTTTGGGTAAGTTAGTACATCAACTTCTCGGGGTCATAAATTTTGCATACGATCTTTGGTTTAGGCGCATGATAGCCCGTTGGAAAGGTCAAACCGAGAAGAATTTTTTTGGAATGGTCACCTGATAGTTCACGATAGCACACGATACTTGAGCACCAAATGTCGCTCTGAATCTTTGATACCCAACTTTGTGCGCAAGGTATGGGAGTTATTTGTGAACTCTGGCACTGCTTGGTCTCTATCTTGCCACAGTGTGGTCCATTTGGTATTCAAGTCCTCATAACTTCTGAAATGGTAGTATTGTTTCTTAATAACATATCTGAAGGATTCCCAGGTGGCCGTGACTATAAATAATGAGGGTTCCTCTGTTTCCTTTTGTTCACAAAAAGTTTCCCACCAATCTTTGACATGGGGAACAACTTTGAAGAGTGCAAATGTAATCTTTTCTCTATTCGATAAGTTGTGGAAAAAAAAATACCCTTCTATTAGATTTGGCCACTTGTCTACAACATCTGTTTCTATCTGACCTTCAAATATACGAATATCAAAGTTGATTTGTACCTTGAAGGGGGCAACACCCCCGCTCGAGGAAGATGCATCACATGTTGGTAGCCATCGAAGGATTTGCGTGAAACTATCCATCATCTTGTTTCTCTGTTGCATGACAGCTTCCTCAAGAAACATTTTGAAAGGATCTCTTGTCCAATCATATTTCTTTTCTCCTTCCATGAGAGGTCGCTTGGGCATGCGAGAGATTTTTTCCTCAAGAGAAACAATTTAGAGATCCAATTCTTTGTAACATGACCTTGTTGGGGACATGCATTAAGACGACAAGGAGCAGACTGCTCTGATACCACTGATCCAGATTTTATGAGAAAAAAGAAATGAAAATAGATTATTAGAAGATGCTTAACACAAAATAACAGAGATACAATAAAACTGGTTTTCTATTCAATAAGGAAAAAAGATGAAACTATAAAATGCAGCATAAAACAAGCTTGTTGGAATGGTGGCGGCTTATCTCTAAGAAGAGATGTGACGGTTATGCTCATTCATATAATATAGTTACAATGAGGCTCTGAAGGCCTTTTACAATAAAAAGGAATGTCAAAAACCCTAGGAATGAAGCGCCAAAAGTCATGTGGGCCCCATTTTGGTAAATTAGTACATCAACTTCTCGGGTTCGTAACTTTTCCATATGATCTTCGTTTTAGGCGCACAATAGCCTATTGGAAAGGTCTAACTGAGAATATTTTTTTTTGAATGGCCACTAGATAGCACACAATACTTGAGCACCATATGTCTCTCTGAATGTTTGATAGCCAGCTTGGTGCGCAAGGTATGGAAGATATTTGTGAACTCTGGCACAACTTGGTCTCTTTCTTGCCGCAGTGTGGTCCATTTGGTATACAAGTGGTCATAACTTTCGACAGGGTAGTATTGTTCCTTAATATCATCCCTGAAGGATTCCCAGGTGGTTGTGACTATAAATAATGAGTTCTTCTATTTCCTTTTGCTCATAGAAAGTCTCCCACCAATCTTTGACATGGGGAATGACTTTGAGGAGCGCAAAAATAATATTTTCTCTATTCGAAAAGTTATGGATAGAAAAATACCCTTCTAGCAGATTAAACCACTTGTCTACAACATATGTGTCTATTTAACCTTCAAATATAGGAATATCAAAATTGATTTGTACCTTGAAGGGGGCAGTGCCTCTGCTCGAGGAATATGTGTCTCATGTTGGTAGCCGCTGAAAGATTTGCATGAAACCATCCATCATCTCGTTCCTCTCTTGTGTAAGGGATTCCTCAAGAAACATTTTGAAAGGATATCCTATCCCATCATCTTTCTTTTCTCTTACCATGAGAGGTCACTTGGGCGTGCGAGAGCTTTTGTCCTCAAGAAAAACGAGCTTGAGAGCCAACTATTTGTACACTGACCTCATTGGGGACATGCCTTAAGACGATAAGGAGAATACCGCTCTGATACCAGTGATCCGTATTTTATGAGCAAAACAAAATGCATACAAATTATTGAAATATAGTTAACACAAAATAACAAAGATACAGTAAAACTGGTTTTCTATTCAATAAGGAAAAAAGATGAAACTGTAAAATGCAGAAGAAAACAAGCTTGTTGGAATGGTGGCGGCTTATCTCTGAGAAGAGATGTGACGGTTGTGCTCATTCAAAAGAATATGGTTACAATAAGGATCTAAAGGCATTTTAAAATAAACAGGAATGTCAAAAACCCTAGACATCCAAAAACCTAACCCTAGGAGATGAAGCGCCAAAAGTCAAGTGGGCCCCATTTGGGTAAATTAGTACATCAACTTCCACGGGTCGTAACTTTTGCATACGATCTCCGTTTTAGGTGCACGATAGCCCGTTGGAAAGGTATAACCAAGAAGAACAATTTTCGACTGGCCACTAGATAGTGCACAATACTTGAGCACCAGATGTCTCTCTGAATATTTGATACCCATCTTGGTGCACAAGGTATGGAAGATATTTGTGAACTCTAGCACTGCTTGGTCTCTTTGTTACCACAGTGTGGTCCATTTGGTATACGAGTCATCATAACTTCCAACAAGGTAGTATTGTTCCTTAATACCATCCCTAAATGATTCCCAGGTGGTCGTGACTATAAATAATGAGGGTTGATCTATTTTCTTTTGCTCACAGAAATTTTCCCACCAATATTTGACATGGTGAACGACTTTGAGGAGCAAAAAAGTAATATTTTCTCTATTCGAAAAGTTATGGATAGAAAAATACACTTCTAGTAGATTAAACCACTTGTCTACAAAATCTGCGCATATCTGAACTTCAAATATAGGAATATCGAAGTTGATTTGTACCTTGAAGAGGGTAACGCCTCCGCTCGAGGAAGATGCGTCGCCTGTTTGTAGCCATCGAAATATTTGCGCGAAACTATCCATCATCTCGTTCCTATGTTGCATGAGGGATTCCTCAAGAAACATTTTGAAGGGATCTCTTGTCCCATCATATTTCTTTTCCCTTTCCATGAGAGGTCGCTTGGGAGTGTTAGAGCTTTTTTCCTCAAGAGAAACTAGCTCGAGACCCAATTCTTTGTACCCTGAACTTAGGGGGGACATGCATTAAGACGATGAGGAGCAGACCCCTTTGATACCACTGATCCAGATTTTATGAACATAACGAAATGCATACAAATTATTAAAATATGATTAACACAAAATAACATAGATACAATAAAATTGGTTTTCTATTCAATAAGGAATTAAGTTGAAACTGTAAAATGCAGCAGAAAATAAGCTTGCTGGAATGGTGGCGGCCTATCTCTGAGAAGAGATGTGAAGGTTGAGCCCATTCACAAGAAGATGGTTACAATGAGGCTCTAAAGGCCTTTTATAATAAACATGAATGTCAAAAACCCTAAACATCCAAAAACCTAATCCTAGGAGATGAAGTGCCAAAACTCATGTGGGCCCCGTTTGGATAAGTTAGTACATCAACTTCCCTGGGTTGTAACTTTTGCATACGATCTCCGTTTTAGGTGCATGATAGCTCATTGGAAAGGTATAACCAAGAAGAACAATTTTTGACTGGCCACTAGATAGCATGATAGCACACGATACTTGAGCACCAGATGTCCCTCTGAATCTGTGATACCCATCTTGGTGCACAAGGTATGAAAGATATTTGTGAACTTTGGCATTGCTTGGTCTCTTTCTCGTTGCAGTGTGGTCCATTTGGTATACAAGTCATCATAACTTCTGACAGGTTAGTATTGTTTATTGTTCCTTAATAACATCCCTGAAGGATTCCCAAGTGGCTGTGACTGTAAATAATGAGGGTTCCTCTATTTCGATTTTCTCACAAAAATTTTCCCACCAATATTTGACATGGAGAACGACTTTGAGGAGCGCAAAATTAATATTTTCTCTATTCAAAAAGTTATGGACAAAAAAATACCCTTCTAGTAGATTCAAACACTCGTCTCTAGCATCTGCATCAATCTGACCTTCAGATATAGGAACATTGAAGTTGATTTGTACCTTGAAGGGTTCGGTGCCTCCGCTTGAGGAAGATGCCTTGCCTGTTGGTAGCCGCCAAAGGATTTGCACGAAACTATCCATCATCTCATTCCTTTGTTGTGTGAGGGCTTCCTCAAGAAATTTTTGAAAGGATCTCTTGTCCCATCATGTTTCTTTTCTCCTGCCATGAGAGGTCAATTGGGCATGCAAGATATTTTGTCCTCAAGAGAAACAAGCTCGAGACCAAATTCTTTGTACCCTGACCTCGTTGGGGACATGCATTAAGACAACAAGGAGCAGACCGCTCTAATACCACTGATCCAGATTTTATGAGCAGAATGAAATGCATATAGATTATTAAAAGATGCTTAATACAAAATAACAGAGATACAATAAAACTGGTTTTCTATTAAATAAGGAAATAAGCTGAAACTGTAAAATGCAGCAGAAAACACGCTTGCTGGAATGGTGGCAGCTTATCTCTAAGAAGAGATGTGACAACTATGCTCATTCACAAGAAGATGGTTATAGTGAGGCTCTGAAGTCCTTTTACAATAACCAAAAATTTCAAAAACCTTAGACATAAAAAAACATAACCCTAAGAGATGAAGTGCCAAAAGTCATGTGGGCCCCGTTTAGGTAAGTTAGTACATCAACTTCCCGAGGTCATAACTTTTACATACGATCTTCGTTTTAGGCGCACGATAACCTGTTGGAAAGGTCAAACTGAGAAGAATTTTTTTGGAAGGGCCACAAAATAGTGCATGATAGCACACGATACTTGAGCACCAAATGTCTCTCTATATATTTGATACCTAGCTTTGTGTGCAAGTTCTGGGAGTTATTTGTGAACTCTGGCACTACTTGGTCTCTTTCTTGCCGCAGTGTGGTCCATTTGGTATACAATTCGTCATAACTTTCGGCATGGTAGTATTGTTCCTTAATAACATCCCTAAAGGATTCCTAGGTGGTCATGACTGTAAATAATGAGGGTTCCTCTATTTCCTTTTGTTCACAGAAAGTTTCCCACCAATCTTTGACATGGGGAACAACTTTGAAGAGTGAAAAAGTAATATTTTCTCTATTCGATAAGTTATGGATAGAAAAATACCCTTATAGTAGATTCAACCACTTGTCTACAACATCAGTGTCTATCTGACCTTCAAATATAGGAATATAGAAGTTGATTTGTACCTTGAAGGGGGTGGCACCTCCGCTCGAGGAAGATGCATTACCTGTTGGTATCCACTGAAGGATTTGCGCGAAACTATCCATCATCTCATTCCTCTATTGCATGACAGATTCCTCAAGAAACATTTTTAAAGGATCTCATGTCCCACAATATTTATTTTCTCCTTCCATGAGAGGTCACTTGGGCATGTGAGAGATTTTGTCCTCAAGAGAAACAAGCTCGAGACCCAATTCTTTGTACCATGACCTCATTGGGGACATGCATTAAGACGAAAAGGAGCAGACCACTCTGATACCACTGATCCTTATTTTATGAGAAAAAATAAATGCAAACAGATTATTAAAATATGCTTAACACAAAATAACAGAGATACAATAAAACTGGTTTTCTATTCAATAAGGAAATAAGATGAAACTGTAAAATGCAACATAAAACAAGCTTGTTGGAATGGTGGTGGCTTATCTCTGAGAAGAGATGTGACAATTGCGCTCATTCATAGAATATGGTTACAATGAGGCTCTGAAGGCCTTTTACAATAAATAGGAATGTCAAAAACCCTAGACATCCAAAAACCTAACCCTAAGAGATGAAGCACCAAAAGTCATATGGGCCCCATTTGGCTAAATTAGTACATCAACTTCTTGGGGTCATAACTTTTTCATACGATATTCGTTTTAGGTGCATGATAGCCCATTGGAAAGGTCTAACTGAGAAGAGTTTTTTTATAATGGCCACTAGATACCACATGATACTTGAGCACCAGATGTATCTATGAATATTTGATACCCAGCTTGGTGCGCAAGGTATGGAAGATATTTGTGAACTCTGGCACTGCTTGGTCTCTTTCTTACTGTAGTGTGGTCCATTTCGTATACAAGTGGTCATAACTTCTGACATGGTAGTATTGTTCCTTAATAGAATCCATGAAGGATTTCCATGCTTTCATGACTGTAAATAATGAGGGTTCCTCTGTTTCCTTTTGCTCGCAGAAAGTCTCCCACCAATCTTTGACATGGGGAATAATTTTGAGCAGCGCAAAAATAATATTTTCTCTATTCAAAAAGTTATGTACAAAAAAATACCCTTCTATAAGATTAAACCACTTATATACAACAGATGTGTCTATCTAACCTTCAAATATAGGAATATCTAAGTTGATTTGTACTTTGAAGGGGGCAGCGCCTCCACTCGAGGAAGATGCGTCTCTTGTTGGTAGTCGCTGAAGTATTTGCGTGAAACTATCCATCATATCATTCCTCTCTTGTGTAATGGATTCCACAAGAATTTTTTTGAAAGGATCTCATGTCCCATCATCTTTATTTTCTCCTGCCATGAGAGGTCACTTGGTCATGCGAGAGCTTTTGTCCTCAAGAAAAACAAGCTCGAGACCCAATTCTTTGTACGCTGACCTTGTTGGGGACATGCATTAAGACGACAAGGAGCAGACCACTCTGATACCAGTGATCCATATTTTATGAGCAAAACAAAATGCATACAGATTATTAAAATATGCTTAACACAAAATAACATAGATACAATAAAACTAGTTTTCTATTCAATAAGGAAATAAGCTGAAACTGTAAAATGCAGTAGAAAACAAGCTCGCTAGAATGGTGGCGGCTTATCTCTGAGAAGAGATGTGATGACTGCGCTCATTTGCAAGAAAATGGTTACAATGAGGCTCTAAAGCCTTTTACAATAAACAAGAATGTCAAAAACCCTAGACATCCAAAAACCTTATCCTAGGAGATGAAGCACCAAAACTCATGTGGGCCTTGTTTGGATAAGTTAGTACATCAACTTCCCTGGGTTGTAACATTTTCATACTATCTCCGTTTTAGGTGCACGATAGTCCGTTGGAAAGGTCTAACCAAGAAGAAAAAATTTCGACTAGCCACTAGATAGCACGATAGCACATGATACTTGAGCACCAGATGTCGCTCTGAATCTGTGATACCCAGCTTAGTGTGCAAGGTATGGAAGATATTTGTGAACTCTGGCACTGCTTGGTCTCTTTCTTGCTGTAGTTTGGTCCATTTGGTATACAATTCGTCATAACTTCTGACTGGCTAGTATTGTTCCTTAATAACACCCCTGAATGATTCCCAAGTAGTTGTGACTGTAAATAATGAGGGTTCCTTTGTTTTCTTTTGCTCACAGAAATTTTCCCACCAATCTTTGACATGGGGAACGAATTTGAGGAGAGAAAGAGTAATATTTTCTCTATTCAAAAAGTTATGGACAAAAAAATAACCTTCTAGTAGATTCAACCACTTGTCTCTAGCATCTACATTAATTTGACCTTTAAATATAGGAACATTGAAGTTGATTTGTACCTTGAAGGGGTCGGCACCTCAGCTCAAGGAAGATGCGTCACCTGTTGGTAGTCGCCGAAGGATTTGCAAGAAAATATCCATCATCTCGTTCCTTTGTTGTGTGAGGGATTCCTCAAGCAACATTTTGGAAGGATCTCCTGTCCCATCATCTTTATTTTCTCCTACCATGAGAGGTCACTTGGGCATGCGAGAGATTTTATCCTCAAGAGAAACAAGCTCAAGATTGAATTCTTTGTACCCTGACCTCATTGGGGAAATGCATTAAGACAACAAGGAGATGACTGTTCTGATACCATTGATCCAGATCTTATGAGAAGAATGAAATGCATACAGATTATTAAAATATGCTTAATACAAAATAACAGAGATACAGTGAAACTAGTTTTCTATTCAATAAGGAAATAACTGAAACTGTAGAATGCAGTAGAAAACAAGCTTGCTGGAATGGTGGCAGCTTATCTCTAAGAAGAGATGTGAAAACTATGCTCATTCACAAGAATATGGTTACAATGAGGCTCTGAAGGCCTTTTACAATAAACATGAATGTCAAAAACCCTAAACATCCAAAAACGTAACCCTAGGAGATGAAGCACCAAAACTCATGTGGGCCCCATTTGGGTAAGTTAGTACATCAACTTTTCGGAGTCATAACTTTTGCATACGATCTTCGTTTTAGGCGCACGATATCCCGTTGGAAAGGTCAAACCGAGAATAATTTTTTTGGAATAGTCACTAGAGAGGGCATGATAGCACACAATACTTGAGCACCAAATGTCGCTCTGAATCTTTGATACCCAACTTTGTGCACAAGGTATGGTAGTTATTTGTGAACTCTGGCATTACTTGGTCTCTTTCTTGCCGCAGTGTGGTCCATTTGGTATAGAAGTCATCATAAATTCCGATAGGGTAGTATTGTTCCTTAATATCATTTCTGAAGGATTCCCAGGTGGTCGTGACTGTAAATAATAAGGGTTCCTCTGTTTCCTCTTGTTCACAGAAAGTTTCCCACCAATCTTTGACACGAGGAATGACTTTGAAAAGAGCAAAAGTAATATTTTATATATTCGATAAGTTATGGACAAAAAAATACCCTTCTATTAGATTCAACCACTTGTCTACAACATTTGTGTCTATCTGACCTTCAAATATAGGAATATCGAAGTTGATTTGTACCTTGAAGGGAGCGACGCCTCCGCTCGAGGAAGATGTGTCACCTGTTGGTAGCTGCTACAGGATTTGCATGAAACTATCCATCATCTCGTTCCTCTGTTGCGTGACAACTTCCTCAAGATTTTTTTTTAAGGATCTCCTGTCCCATCATATTTCTTTTCTCCTGCCATGAGAGGTCACTTGGGCATGCGAGAGATTTTTTCCTCAAGAGAAACAAGCTCGAGACCCAATTCTTTGTACCATGACCTCGTTGGGGACGTGCATTAAGATGACAAGGATCAGACCGCTCTGATACCACTGATCCATATTTTATGAGAAAAAATAAATGCAAATATATTATTAAAATATGCTTAACACAAAATAACAGAGATACAATAAAATTGGTTTTCTAATCAATAAGGAAATACGATGAAACTGTAAAATGCAACATAAAAAAAGCTTGTTGGAATGGTGGCGGCTTATCTCCGAGAAGAGATGTCACGGTTGCACTCATTCGCATAAGATGGTTACAATGAGGCTCTGAAGGCATTTTACAATAAAAAGAAATGTCAAAAACCCTATAATCCAAAAAACTAACCTCAAGAGATGAAGCGCCAAAAGTCATGTGGGCCCCATTTGGGTAAATTAGTACATCAACTTCCCTAGGTTGTAACTTTTGCGTACGATCTCTGTTTTAGGCGCACGATAGCCCGTTGGAAATTTCTAACCGAGAAGAACAATTTTTGAATGGCCACTATATAGATCATGATACTTGAGCTCTAGATGTCGCTCTAAATATTTGATACCCATCTTGGTGCGTAAGGTATGGAATATATTTGTGAACTCTGGCACTTCTTGGTCTCTTTCTTGCCGCAGTGTGGTCCATTTGGTATACAAGTCATCATAACTTCCGACAGAAAAGTATTGTTCCTTAATATATTCCTTGAAGGATTCCCAAGTGGTCGTGACTACAAATAATGAGGGTTCCTCTGTTTCCTTTTGCTCACAGAATGTTTCCCACCAATATTTGACATGGGGAATGAATTTGAGGAGCACAAAAGTAATCTTTTCTCTATTCGAAAAGTCATGGAAAAAAAAATATGCTTCTAGTAGATTCAACCACTTGTCTACATCATCTGCGTCTATCTAACCTTCAAATATAGAAATATTGAAGTTGATTTGTACCTTGAAGGGGGCAACGCCTCCGCTCAAGGAATATGCGTCACCTGTTGGTAGCCACCGAAGGATTTGAGTGAAATTATCCATCATTCATTCCTCTATTGCGTGAGGGATTCCTCAAGCAACATTTTGAAAGGATCTCCTTTTCGATCATCCTTATTTTCTCCTCGCATGAGAGGTCACTTGGGCATGTGAGAGATTTTTTCCTGAAGAGAAACATGCTCAAGACCCAATTATTTCTACGCTGACCTCATTGAGGACATGCATTAAGAAGACAAGGAGTAGACCGCTCTAATACCACTGATCCAGATTTTACGAGTGGATCAAAATGCATACAGATTATTAAAATATGCTTAACACAAAAAAAACAAACTGGTTTTCTATTCAATAAGGAAATAAGCTGAAACTGTAAAATGCACCAGAAAACAAGCTTACTGGAATGGTGTTGGCTTATCTCTGAGAAGAGATGTGACGCTTGCGCTCATTCGTAAGAAGATGGTTACAATGAGGCTCTGAAATAATTTTACAATAAACAGGAATTTCAAAAACCCTAGACATCCAAAAGCCTAACCCTAACAGATTAAGGGCCAAAAGTCACGTGGGCCCAGTTTGGGAAAGTTAGTACATCAACTTCCCAAGGTCGTAACTTTTGCATACGATCTTCGTTTTAGGCGCACGATAGCCCGTTGGAAAGGTATAACCGAGAAAAATAATTTTTGACTAGCCACCAGGTAGTGCATGATACTTGAACACCAGATTTCCCTCTTAATATTTGATACCCAACTTGGTGCACAAGGTATGGAAGATATTTGTGAACTCTGGCAATGCTTGGTCTCTTTCTTGCCGTAGTGTGTTCCATTTGGTATACAAGTCATCATAACTTCTGAAAGGTTAGTATTTTTCCTTAATAGCGTCCTTGAAGGATTCCCGAGTGGCCATGACTGTAAATAATAAGGGTTCCTTTGTTTCCTTTTTCTCACAGAAAGTTTCCCACCAATCTTTGACATGTGGAACAACTTTGAGGAGTACAAAATTAATATTTTCTCTATTAGAAAAGTTATGTATAGAAAAATACTCTTCTAGTAGATTAAACCACTTGTATACAACATCTGTGTCTATTTGACCTTAAAATATAGGAATATCGAAGTTGATTTGTACCTTGAAGGGGGCAACGCCTCCACTCGAGGAAGATGCGTCACCTGTTGGTAGTCGCCGAAGGATTTGCTCAAAACTATCCATCATCTTGTTTCTCTGTTGCATGAGGGATTCCTGAAGCAACATTTTGAAAGGATCTCCTGTCCCATCATATTTCTTTTCTCCTGCCATGAGTGGTCACTTGGGTGTGGGAGAGCTTTTTTCCTCAAGAAAAACAAGATTGAGACCCAATTCTTTGTACCCTAACCTCGTTGGGGAGATGCATTAAGACAACAAGGATAAAACCTCTCTGATACCACTTCTCCGTTTTATGCGCATGATAGCCCGTTGCAAAGGTCTAACTGAGAAGAACAATTTTTTACTGGCCACCAGATAGTGCACTATAGCGCACGATACTTGAGCACATGATGTCGCTCAAAATCTTTGATACCTAGCTTGGTGCAAAAGGTATGGAAGATATTTGTGAATGTAGGCACTGCTTTATCTCTTTTTTGCCGTAGTGTGGTCCATTTGGTATACAAGTCATCATAACTTTTGATAGGGTAGTATTGTTCCTTAATAACATCCCTGAAGGATTCCCAGGTGGTCGTGACTGTCAATAATGAGAGTTCCTTTGTTTCCTTTTGCTCACAGAAAGTTTCCCACCAATATTTGACATGGGGAATGACTTTGAGGAGCGCAAAAGTAATCTTTTCTCTATTTGAAAAGTTATGGATAGAAAATACCCTTGTAGTAAATTCAACCACTTGTCTACAACATCTGCATCTATCTGAACTTATAATATAGGAATATCTAAGTTGATTTGTACCTTGAAGGGGGTAGCACCTCTGCTCGAGGAATATGCATTGCCTATTGGTATCCACTGAAATATTTGCACGAAACTATCCATCATCTAGTTCGTCTATTGCATGAGGCATTCCTCAAGCAACATTTTGAAAGGATCTCCTATCCCATCATATTTATTTTCTCCTACCATGAGAGGTTGCTTGGGCATGCGAGAGATTTTGTCCTCAAGAGAAACAATCTCGAGACCCAATTCTTTATACCCTGACCTTGTTGGGGACATGCATTAAGATGATAAGGAGCAGACTGCTCTGATACCACTGATCCATATTTTATGAGCATAATGAAATTCATACAGATTATTAAAATATGCTTAACAGAAAATAACAGAGATACGGTAAAACTGGTTTTCTATTCAATAAGGAAATAAGCTGAAACTGTGAAATGTAGCAGAAAAAAAGCTAGCTGGAATGGTGGTGGATTATATCTAAGAAGAGATGTGATGGCTGCGCTCATTCGCAAGAAGATGGTTACATTTAGGCTCTTAAGGCCTTTTACAATAAACAAGAATGTCAAAAACCCTAGACATCCAAAAACCTACCCCTAGGAGATGAAGCGCCAAAAGTCATGTGGGCCCCATTTGGTTACGGTAGTACATCAACTTCCTAGGGTCATAACTTTTTCATACGATATATGTTTTAGGCGCAATATAGCATGTTTTAAATATCTAACCGAGAAGAACAATTTTTGACTATCCACCAGATAACGCATGATAACACACAATACTTGAGCACCAGATGTCGCTATGAATATTCGATACCCAGCTTGGTGCGCAAGGTATGGAAGATATGTGAACTTTGGAACTACTTGGTCTCTTTCTTGCTATAGTGTTGTCCATTTGGTATATAAGTCATAATAACTTTTGACAGGGTAGTATTGTTCCTTAATAACATCCCTTAAGGATTTCTAGGTGGCCATGACTGTAAATAATGAGGGTTCCTCTGTTTCCTTTTGCTCATAGAAAGTTTCCCACCAATATTTGACATGGGGAATGACTTTGAGGAGCACAAAAGTAATCTTTTCTCTATTCAAAAAGTTATGGAAAAAAAAATATCCTTCTAGTAGATTCAACCACTTGTCTATAGGATCTGTGTCTAGCTGACTTTCAAATATAGGAATATCGAAGTTGATTTTTACTTTAAAGGGGACGATGCCTCTGCTCAAGGGAGATGCGTCACCAGTTGGTAGCCACCGAAGGATTTGCGCGAAAATATCCATCATCTCATTCCCCTGTTGCGTGGCCAAAAAACATATTTCCAAACATTAACTGCGATTCCATTCTCCAATGGAATCTAGTCCATGTAAATCGAAGAATATAAATTTGGAAATAGATCATCGTTAACAAAATCATGGTTTACCAATGAAGCATGTTCAATATTCCTATGCAACTCACACATAACCACCATCTATGGGTTAACAATCTCTCAGACCAATGCTTCATTACTCCTCCCATATTTATACCCTCAATCTGTAACATTCCCCATGATTGTGCATATAGACTGAATGTACGTCTAACAAACTCTAACAAAGGGGGGACAAAATAGTGAACTTGTTTGACTAGATATTGGTCCTACTCCAAATTGAACAAGATCTGAAGACCACAACAATGAAAAAAAATGTTGACAAAAAATGACCAAGTTTATGGATATAATGTTGGATCATGTTGTGATTGATGCCAATGGTATGATTGATTGATGTCAAGTGATTGTTTGATTGATGCCAAATGATTGATTGATTGATGATTGATGTAATGTAATATGTATTATCCTTGATGAGAAAGCATAGATGAATATGGATCAATGAGTTGTCATTGATATGGTGAAGATGGATCAATGAGATGTCATTGATACATGATGAATATGGATTGATGTGGTTTCATTGGTATATGATGCATTGTTGGAAAAATGTATAGATGACTCATTATTGTTTTATCATGATTGATAAGGTGCACAAATGGATGAACTCCAAAGTTGTCCCCTTATGGTGAAATCCCTCATGGGAAGACGCTTTTCAGATTGAGTTATCCTAGAAGAATGGTTAGAGGACCCATGCTCTCATTATTGTCTTATCATAATTGATAAGGTGCACACATGGATGAACTCCAAAGTGGTCCCCTTATGGTGAAATCCCTCACAGGAAGACACTTTGCGGATTGAGTTATCCTAGATGAATGGTTGGAGGACCCATGATTGCATGTGGAATAATGAGATGAAGATCAAGGAAATTGTTGGTGAAACTATCCTATATGGATAGTTATTGTCATGCCATTTCCGGTGGTATGTGGGATTTCACATAACTCCTCATGGTTTGAGAGTTATGGCCTTACGAAGATGAAGGACCCCCACATGAAGGCTTGAAGCCCCCAAGGTCAAAGAAGTCAAAGTGACCTAAAAGAAGAAATCATTATTTAAATGATAAAGTAACGTGACGAAGTCAAGGTGGATTATTTAAATAATAAAGAGAAGTGACAAAATCAACAAATGATAAAGTAAGGTGACAAAATCAAGAAATAATATTTAAATGACAAAGTGGTTAACCCTAAAATAAGGAAAATAGGTTAAGTGACCTAGAAATGGGTTAAGTGACCTAGAAATGGAATCATTATTTAAATGATAAAGTAAAGTGACAAAGTCAAGGTGGATTATTTAAATAAT